>RJWJ010009206.1:0-50358 GCA_004363605.1 Indri indri
TTTTTTTTTTTTTGCATTAACACCTTTTTCTTTAATATTTTCTTTATTTTACATCAACTGCTGAACTTGATTAGCCCCTCAACACGACTCGTATTAATGCTGCTGAAATAGAAAGCAGGGTTCGAGAACTAAGCAAATTAGCTGAGACCACAGATAAAGTCAAACAAGGCTTTTGGGAAGAATTTGAGGTAAGTTATTAAAAGAGTGTTTTTACTTGAGTCATTAAATCCTATTTTTAATGGAGAAGAAGTTGGTCTTGTGTTTGGAATTGAATCCGAAAGACTCGAGTCTGACGTCCTTTCTTAATTCGGCCGTTGATTGATGTGGAACGAGTTGCTGGGGGCCTTCTTTGAAATAGAAGAGCATTGTGTTCTGTGAGGAGGGAGTTGGCAGTTAGTATTCACCGGGTGAGCCAACAGCTCTATTTGGCTCTTTGGGTTTGGACTTCTGGCAAAATCTCAGAAAAACAAAAGGATCTAATTCCTTTGGAAGATTTCCAGCATGCGCTGGGGTCTTTAGAGTCTATAGCCTTAGTGCCATGAATAAGTAAAAGAGAAACATCTCATGGTGGCTTTAATTTGAGGGTTCGAGTTGATAACTCTGGGAAGTTAAGTGAACTGATTTCTTTCCTGAAACCAACTTGGGTAGGACAATGTCCCTGGCAGGAAGCTGCTGTGTTCCTGTTGCACTCTTATGTGTCACTTACGCATTGGTACTGGAATCTCTTTCTTTCTCTCCTCATCCATTTGAGAGAAAACTTCTTCAAAAACAAGGATTCAGGTATATTTACCTTCGTAGTTATCTCCAGCATGTAGCAGCGCAGTGCCTAGTAGCCAGCAGAAACTCCATAAATATTTGTTGAATGAGTATTTAGTTCATGTTTATATCTCTCTCTCTCTTTTTTTTAAGAGACAGGGTCTTGCTCTGTTGCCTAGGCTGGAGGGCAGTGGTGCAATCATAGTACACCGTAACCTCAAACTCCTGGGCTCAAGTGATCCCCCTGCCTCAGCCTCCTGAGTGATTAGGACTATAGGCATGAGCCACCATGCCCGGCTAACTTAAAAATTTTTTTGTAGAGAGGGGGTCTCGCTCTGTTGTCCAGTCTGGTGTTGAACTTCTGGCCTCAAGTAATACTCCTGTCTCGGCCTCTCAAAGCGCTGGGATTACAGGCGTGAGCTATTGCACTTGGCCTAATGTTTACATCATTTTTTTATTACTGTTCTGTTTTTTATGGGAATGATTTTCCATAATTTTTATAGGCCTAGAATTTATAAATATTTGTGGAATAGACGAATGAATAAATGAATGAATGGGCAAATGAAGCCCTTTTAGCCACGGTATCTCACGACTTAGTTAGATAGATATTTCCATTTTATAGATGAGATGCCTGAGCCTCAGGGAGGTTAAGTAAGTTGTCTAACCTCCATATCACAGATAATGATTGAATTCCAGCGCTGGGGATGGGTACAGAATAGAACATTCTCAGTCCTTGTTCAACATTGCTGACCAGGGACTTGAATTCAGGTTCGTTCACTTATACGACGCATTAGGCTTTGAGGACACTACGGTGAACAAGGCAGACAGGGTTACTACCTTGAAAGGGCGCTTCTAGTTGAGAGAGGGAAAGCAGTGGTGATGGAAAGCATCAATACAAAAGTGACGATAAACATAATGAGTCAGAATTTAAAATCTCAAGCTCCCTGCTCTCTTCTTTCCGCTCCGCCTGCCGGGATAATAAAAGGCAGCGTTTCAGCAGTCATTCGAATCATTATGTTCGCTCATTTCCTCTTCATAGGGCCTCATGAGATAAGATGTGTGGATACAGAAGGTTTAGAAATCTCTCACCAGATTTCAAGAAAAAAAGCGATTTTTCCAAAACTTTTTATTCTGGAGAATTTCAATTTTATACAAAAGCGGAGAGAACAGGATAGTTATAGCAGCGTGCCTGCCACTCAGCATTAACAATTGTCGATATTATGGGCAATCTTTTTCAACTATAGCCCGCTTACTCCCCTAGCCCTGACTTATCTTGAAGCAAATCTCATGCATCATTTCATCCGTGACTGTGTTTGTTCGGAAAGCTATAACCAGAATACCATTATCATACCTAAAACTATTAACAGTAATTCCTTAATGTTAGCCCATGTCAGTCACTGTTCACAGTTTCCTGATGGCCAATTGCCATTCACACATGCACACGCGCGCACACACACACACAAAGAACTCCCTGGTGCCATTATCAGCTTCACCATACTATTTTATTTGTAAATATTTCAATATTTTGGAATTCTTAAAATATTAACCACAATACTACTTATCATATCTAAAAAAAAAAGAACAAAAATTCATCAAGTAGCCCATCATTGTTCATATTACGCCAGTTGTCTCATAATTTAAAAAAGTCTTTGTGTGATCATTTTTAAAATAAGTACCACATACTATAGTTGCTTGATATGTCTCATAGTATTTCTCTTTTTATTATTATTATTATTTTTGAGACAGAGTCTTGCTCTATTGCCTGGGCTAGAGTGCCGTGGTGTCAGCCTAGCTCACAGCAACCTCAAACCCCTGAGCTCAAGCGATCCTCCTGCCTCAGCCTCCCAAGTAGCTGGGACTATAGCCATTTGCCACTACAGTGGGCTAATTTTTAAAAATTTTTTGATGGAGATGGAATCTTTCTGTGTTGTTTAGGCTGGTCTCAAACTCCTGGCCTCAAGTAATCCTCCTGCCTTGGCCTCTGAAAGTGCTAGGATTACAGGTGTGAGCCACTGTGTCTGGCCCTCTGTTAAGTTTCATTTGTAATTATATAAAATATTGGCTTTGATAGTCAAATCTAAAAAAAAAACAAAGTCCATACAAAGAAGTCAACCTTCTATACCTGCTCTTTCATCTATTTTAGCCATAGTATAAAAAGTTATGGTTTATCATCACATTTAAAAAATATAAGCAAATATTTCCATATTCCCACTTTTTCTTAGATGACCAGTAGCATAACTTTACATACTTTTTTCTAACCTTGCTTTTTTCAACATTCTGGATATCACTCCATAGTAGTATCTAGAGATAGTCCTCATTCATTGTTTTTACATAGTACTCCACCGTGTGGTTGTACCATAGTTTATTCAGCCTATTGATAGGCATTTGGGTAGTTTCCAAATATGTTACAAAGAGGATTACAGTGAATAGCCTTGTGTATACATCGTTTTTTATTTTTGCCAACTACTGTTAACATTTACATTTTTTATATTCCATGTTAAGAAAAATGATGGTTACTTATCCTTAACTTTTATTATATATTATACGATTTTGGATAGCATACTTAATATCTGCAAAATACTTTTTAATTAAAATTTTGGTTAAATGTAAAAAATAGTGAGCTATATCATAATCTAGACCCATAATAATCTTACTCTTCCTTTCAAAATGGTAGCTGAGCAAGACCTTGTCTCTAATATGATGAAATAAAATAAAATAAAAATGATAGCTGAGGTGATCATTTTCATAAATGATTTCTCCTTTAAAGTGCATATGGGCCGGGCGTGGTGGCTCACGCCTGTAATCCTAGCACTCTGGGAGGCCGAGGTGGGCGGATCGTTCTGAGCTCAAGAGTTCGAAACCAGCCTGAGCAAGAACGAGACCCCGTCTCTACCAAAAATAGAAAGAAATTAATTGGACAGCTAAAAATATATACAGAAAAAAAACTAGCCGGGCATGGTGGCACATGCCTGTAGTCCCAGCTACTCGGGAGGCTGAGACAGTAGGATTGCTTGAGCCCAGGAGTTTGAGGTTGCTGTGAGCTAAGCTGACGCCACGGCACTCGCCCCAGGCAAGAGAGTGAGACTCTGTCTCAAAAATAAAATAAAATAAAATAAAATAAAATAAAATAAAATAAAATAAAGTGCATATGAACTTGAAAAATTATAACAATGAGGTGATATTTAAAAATTATAGCATTTTTTAAAATGAAAAATTAATTTTTTTAAAACAAAAAAAAATGACAGTATTTGGTCACCATGGGGGATTCTTGTAACAGTAGCTTCACTTAGAACAATAGTTAGGGAAACAAAGTCAAACCTTCCTAAAGAGCTTGTGGCAGTGGCTTTTTTTTTTTTTTTTTAATAATCCCATTGGCAGGTCAAGATATGAGTTTAGAAGGAACTCCTAGCCTCCCTCTTCTGGCCATGGAAAAAGATGGTAGTTTCTAAATGCTGACCTGATGATTTCACACTGTGACATCTCACATGCCAGTCATCTTTTATATATTATTAACAACAAAAAGGGGAAAAATTGAGTTGGCTTTCAGGGGAAATGGAAAATAATGAGATCACATCTATGTAAGTTCTCCGTAGAGGTCAGACTGAGGTTGTAAAATTGTGGTGCATTAAATCAGGGGCATTGACGTTTCATTGAAACTGAAACTACGTCTAAACAGCCGATGGCCTGCTTTCTAGATCCTTGTGTATCCGCTTCTCAAATTCAGTCGGTTTAAAAAAATCGCCCTTTAACGTTGGAATCAGGGAAATAAAGCTGAGAACAGAGCATGCCATTATAGAAAAAGTTATTAATAGATACTTGGAAGCTGATACTCGTTGTAATCTTAAATCCTCTGAGGCCGAAGTTTGATCCACAATAGCAAGGGATTATTATTTTAGTGATTGTATCCTGGTTATTTCCCAGAAGGTGATAAATTTGTAATCACTTCCTTCCTACAGTGTGTTCCGATGGTCTTTAAAACAAACTAGAGCTCTAAATTGCAATGCCATTGGTAATTTAACTCTGACAGCCATGTTTTGTTTGTATGCCTGGTTCCTGTTTGTATTCCTGGTGTTCTATAAAACCCTACATTGTCATTTGAGGTATGTTTACTCAGAGGATGCTTATAAATTATTTTGCTTTGGGTGTACCTTAAAATATACACTCTCTTGTGAACAACTCTTTGGTTCTTTTCTCCTTGGCTGGTAAGATAAATTCAGGTTGATGATTTTCTTCTAGGACATGTTGTATGATCAAGACATTGCAAATCCAAGTCTCTGATTTTTCTTACAGATTGCATATTTCTTTATTTTAATTTTTTTATTTCAAAAAAATTTTTTTTAGAGATGGGGTCTTGCTATGTTGCCCAGGTTGGAGTGCAATGGCTGTTCACAGGCACGATCAGGCACGAAGTCTCGAACTTCTGGGCTCAAACGATCCTCCCAAGTAGCTGGAACTCTAGGCCTGTGCCACCATGCCCGGCTCAGATCGCCCGTTTCTGATCTGTGGATAATAATTTCGGATTTGTTAAAGTGAAGTTCTGCTCACGTGAGACTGACAATGCATGACAAGGCAGGTTAGAATTCTGTAATTTTGTGCCTGCAATGTGCACATTACTTGAAACTCGAATTGGCCTCATGCATCATCACGGCAAGGTGAGGTTGCACGGCCGCATTTGCAAGGCATTTGCCCCCTCTCTGTGCCTGCGCCACCCTTTTGAGTCCTCTTGGCCTGAGCTGCCAGGGGCCACTATGGGCTGAGCCTGGACATCGCAGCTGATTGCAGGTACTGCAGGACCCAAGTTGCAATGGACAGTCCCTCGGGCCTTCCTCTTTCCCTCCGTCCTCCTCCTCCAACTCTCTGCCCTCTCTGTACCCGGTATCCTTGCTCTCCACATACCGGCTTCATTCTTCTTTTCCTTCAGCAGATTTTTCTGCTTCTTGACTTACAGACCTTAGTTCTAGCCCCTTTCAGGTACTGAAACTAGCAGCTTTCAGTCTTTGCACCAAAGTCTCAGAGATTCTCATTGGCTCAGATGCTGTCCATGTCTGGTCCAAAGCGGAGTGTCAAGGACATGATGCCGCAGAACAAAAGTGTCTGCCACGGGCCACCCTGTTTGGGGATAAATCGTTCTCAGAGATGAGAGTTGTAGTTAGTTGGGCAGATGTCCCAAAAATATCTACCCAAAACTATAGACACTGGTGGTGGCAGTGACTTACTCCTTCATTCATTTGGCAAATACTTATTGAGCCATGACTGTATGCCTGGTTTTGTTCTAGGTTCTGGGGATGTAGCAGTGAACATCAGTCTTTATTCTTATGGAGCTTATTGGGAGAGACAGGAAATAAACAAACAGTTAAATATTCAATAGATGAGATGGTGATAAGTGCTATGGAGAAGATAAAGAGGGGACATGATGATGCTTGGCCCAGGGCAGCAGCACTGGAGGTGGTGGGTTCTAGAGCTGTTTCGGAGGTAGACTTGCCAGCGTTTGAAGGTAGAGTTGACGGATCGTGCGGTATGACAGAACAGAGTCAAGGGTAAGATGCATGCACGTGGCTTGAGTGGGAGGATGGAGGTGCCCTTTATTTGGGTGGGGAAGATTGGAAGGAACGGGTTTTAGGGGAGGTGATCACCTTTCATTTTGGACATGCTGAAGTTTCAACTGCCCCTGAGACATCCACTTAGAAGATGAATCTTCGGTGAATTCAATGGCGTTACAATTGGGATTGTGCTAGAATGTTCTTCCTTCCTTCTTCACCTGGCTAACGTCTCTTCAGCCTTCAGTCCCGAGCCTTAGGGCCATTTTCAAGGGAAACTTTCCTTGATCCCTGGATCCACGCCTGGATTGGTTCTTCCTCTCATACGTGTGCACAGCAGCGAATCTTTCCTTCATACTACTCTCTGTCCTTGCAATTCAGCAGTCATTTGTGTGGTTGTTGCTTTAATGTCCTACGAATCCACAGAAGCAGAGAACGCAAGAAGGTTTGTTGGAATAAAGCGAGGTTTTGCTCAGATGAAACCGACAGGGAACGGATAAAGAGGCACAATTTGATCCTGCTGTTTTATGTCTGCTATGTGCATATTTTCCAGGAAAATAACTTAGATCAGCCCGTGTGCCCCACAAAGACAGGTGGCCCTATTCTGTTCACTGTAGCCCCAGAATCCAGCAGACAGCCTGGCACACACTAGGTACAAAATAAGTATTTGTGGTGTGTTGAATCTGTTTTCAGTATCAAGAGATCTGTGTATATTCAACAAACAGCTTTCTGATGCTTAAAAAGTATGGAGGAATGTTCTGGGCTTTGCGTGGTGTTCCGCTGTACTGTCATCCGGTTTGTTTCATATGGAGCCCTGTTCACGGCTTGCTGTGTGCACATTAAGAGTCTCGTGCTCTGCTGACTGAGCTAGCTGGGCGGATGTAGGATGCACATTTTTAGGCTTTGAGATCCCTGTACCCACATACCCGAGAAGATCTAATTCAGATTTGCAGTGCTAAATTTCAGAAAGATTTTAGTTTTTGAACCTTCTGTTTCTGATTTAAAAAATACCACAATACCAAAAAAAAACGCCCAAAATCCCAAATAAACATAACAACAAAAACCCCATATAACACCTTATTAACTGGGGTTAATTTTTCTTAGTGCTTTAAAACTTGTTTCCCTTAGTAATTTCTTTCCTTTTTTTCTTTTTTTAAGCCCAGCCTCCTTCTGTCCTGCCAGCCTCTCCCCTCTGTCGCCGTCTGAAGCTGTTTGCAGGTTGCACTAGCGTTGCACTGTTCACTGACAGCCACACAGATGGTCCAGCTTCCACCAGCAGCTCTGCTAACGGATGTGTCTCCAGGAGAAGCTAGTGTGTCTTCAAACCCACAGTCCTGTTTGATTTCTTTAAAGTGATTACATCCTGCTTAGGGGAGCTATAAATTCGACTCAGAGATGGTTAGCTTTTATGGAAACAAGACTTTAACAGCACCCCAGAGCTGTGTCTAGAATAATAATTCTTGCCGGTGATCTCTAGTGGAAATCTTCCCCTTGGTGACTAAGCAACACCATGGTGAACAACGGCCCCCAACCTCACGCTTAAAAATGCTCCTGGATGGCAGGTCTGCCCAAACAGGACTTTCCATCTATGTCTGGGCTCCCTGTTGCTTAATATTAAATAGAAGAGCTGCTGCCATCCTGTGGGCAGAACATTTCAGTGGTTACAGGTTTATTCCACAAGCTAAATGATCCACTCTAGAGAAATTCCTTTGTTTCCTTTGGAATATTTCTTTCTCTTTTGTTTCCTTATACCTCCCCCTGCCCACCATGTTTTTCTCTTTAAGGTGTTTTTTTTTTTTCTTTTTTCAGTTTTCTAAAAGTAAAATTTATTTTTTATTTTTTAGAGACAGGGTCTCTCTCTGTTGCCTAGGCTGGAGCGCAGTGGTGTGATCATAGCTCACTGTAACCTTGAACTCCTGTGTTCCTGTGATCCTCCCGCCTCAGCCTCCTGAGTAGCTGGGACTACAAGTGCGTGCCACCATGCCCGGCTAGTTTGTTAATTTTAAAAAATTTTGTGTAGAGACAGAGTCTCACTGTGTTGCCGTGGCTGGTCTTGAACTCCTGGCCTTAAGCCATCCTTCCACCTTGGCCTCCCAAAGTGCTGGGATTAACGGCGCAAGCCGCTGCACCTGGCCTTATCTTGCTTTATACTTACTCTTTCTTGGGGAGCGCATCTGTTCTCATTCTGATCTTACTACCTGTAAGCCGATGTTGGTTTTGAGCTCTGGTTTAGTCTTTTGAATTGCGTATTTCACATTTCTTCTTGACTGATACATCTCTTCAAACTCAAGCATGCCC
Source organism: Indri indri (assembly GCA_004363605.1). Lineage (NCBI taxonomy): Eukaryota > Metazoa > Chordata > Mammalia > Primates > Indriidae > Indri > Indri indri. Next base: position 8,592 of record RJWJ010009206.1, read on the forward strand.
AACAGGACCTGTTATTTTCTCCTTCTAACCAAAAGTCCCCTTTTCCTTTCCTGTCCCTGCTGCCCATACAGTTAGTCTCTGGCCCTGTAGGTTGGGATCCTCACGGTGTCCCTTAACTCACTTTTCTCCTCTTTGCCCCGTACCTTGCCATTTGCCAAGTCCTGGTGGTTTTTCTTTTCTAATGTGTTTCTGGTCTTAGAGGAAGGAAGGAAACTAGCACTTATTGTCTCTGTCGTGCTGCATTTTGGGCCAGGGAAGGCAGTTTATTGCATCCCCAGATCATGAGAGGTAGGTAGAGTCATCCTCGGGCACTCCGAGAGATCAGGGCACCTGCCCAGGACTGCCCGGGCGAGCAGCGGCGGAGACAGGATTCTAGCCCGATGCCGGAGGTTCGGGCTGTCCTCACCTGTGACAGCACGAGCTGGTCTGCTCTGAGCATTTCTCATGTCCCTCTCCTGCTCAGAAGCTTCAATGGCTCCCTGTTTTCTACTAGAGGCATGGCATTTTCATTTTAAAGGCGAAGAAACTGACTCCCAGAAGTGAGAAGGTTGTCCCCAGGGACGTGCCCGGCAAGTGGTTGGCTGAGGTTTGAACTTGGGGATTTCCGACTCTAAGTCTGCCGTGCCATGCTTCCTCTCACTCAGCCTCTGAGGTTCTCCTGCCCGGTTCTAAAGGCCCCACCGTTCTCCTCATTCTCCCCGTCTCTCCCCGTCTCTCCCCATTTCCCACCGCTTCCCAGCCCCCTTCTCCCTCTGGCCCCTTGGGTACCTTTGTGTTTGCCCCCCAACTTACCAGGCCACCTTCCTTTCCTACCTGTACCCGCCCAAGTCCTTCACCTGTTTCCAGCCTCGGAAACCTTCTTCCATCAGTTTTCCCGGATCTCCTTAAATTCCACACCACATAATTAATTGCACACTTAATTATAGATTTTGTCTTGTACTGTTTGCTGCCGTTTCGTATGTCAGAACCTGTTCTCCTCCAAGGGCCATGCCTTTTCAATTCGTTTTCTGCTTACACCCCACCTTGTTGGAGGCAGGTGGCTGACAACAAGCGCCTGGGAGGGAACCAAGTCTTGGGTTGGTTTTATCCGTCATGGGGCTTTGTAGGTACTTGTCGGGCAGTTGGGACCTTCGCTGGCGCTGAGAGTCTCCAAGGGCCCTTCATTCCTGGCTGGTGCTGTGCACTCGTGCAGGAAGAGCTGCCCAAAACCCACCACGGGGAAACGGTGACAGGCCTCGCAGCGCGGTGTCAGAAAGTGGGGAGCTTTCCCCCGCCTTTGGCGCAGGGTAACGCTCCAAAGCTTGCAGGGAAGAAGACGGAATGAGAAATTGCAGCGTTTCTCTGCAGAGAGGACAGATGCCAAAGGAAAACAGAAGTTCATTCAGCCCGGGTAGAAGGCCTGGTTTTGGAGCCTGCCCAGGTGGTTACTGCTGTCTTAATAATTATTCATGGCATCGAAACCAGAGAGTCCATCTGTCTGACAGCCTCTCTCGGTTGCTTTCCTTTCCAACACGGCCACAGCCATGAGTGGGGTAGGGGGAGAGTTAGTAGGAGCTTTTACATTTTTATTTATTATTAATTTGTTTATAAAAACCTTTTATTGAAGTTTTCAAACAGGCCCCAAAACAGAGAAAATAGTCCAATAAACCCCCATTCCCCCAATGCCCGGCTTTATAAAACACGCACCAGCATTTGGTTAATCTTCTTCTCTCCCTATCCCTGTCCATCCAGTATATACACCCTGTGGCTTTCTTTTGTGAAGTGGAGCAGCCACACAGCTTGTTCTGGCCTTAATGGTCAGTGTCATTATTCTTTGTTCCCCCGAGCAATTTGGTCCTGTCGCTCAGAGCGGTGTGGGCAGAATGGTCGCTGGGGCATTGTCATGGTGCGTGGGGACGCCTGGCTCTCTCCTGGGTATTGTTCCTCCACTCTCACTCGTGACATTCCAGTCAAGAGCCAGGCCCAGTGGTTTTCAATCAGAGGGCTTCGGAGGCCTGTGGGGGTCTATTTTGGTCATCACAGTGACGGGGGCTGCTGCTCCTGGCACTTAGGTTGGCAGGGGTCCGGGAGTGGGGAGCGGGGTGTTCAATGGCCATACATGTAAGGGACGATTCTGCACAGGGAAAACTCATCTGCTCCGCGGTTGGCGGTGCTGCTGGGCACTCCTGAACGTACAACACAGGTCAGGGCTTTGACTTCCTTGACGCTTTTTAAGGCTTGATAGTCTTATGCAGTTTCCATGGCTGTACATTTGTTCCGACTCACGTGAGCAGGTGACTAACCAGCGTCTGGTCCTTTTTGAGGGTTCGTAGTTTGGTGCAAACCCTCTGGTCCATATTATTTGAGACAGTGGGGTATCTTGCAGCCTGTGTCCCAGCTTTCCATTGTCCTTTTTCCTGCCTGTCCCACACCTTATCCTTAGCATCCCTGCCAAGGCCCAGCGGAGAGTGAGGATGGAGACACTGTGACATTCATCTTGACAGGTCATTAGCAGCTTTCTGTGCCCGGGGACTGCTGGTGAGAGGGAGGTTGTGGAGGATAAACCCTGACGATTGTATTGTCCTCCAGGGCAGGGCTTGTTGGACGTTCTCCTGATGCTTGGAGCTGGAAGCCTGGTGCTGGGGAGGAAGCGCCCCTAGCAGATGCCAGTTGGGCAGCCTCTGCGGGCAGAGCGCGGAAGGTCACTAGTTCTGAATTGTTTGTGTTTTCAGTCTCAGTCTAGATGGATGGCGGTCTTCCACTGTGGGAATGAAATGCGTTTAGGCAGCTTGAGCCCAGGTACAGATGAGGATGGGTTCATGGGCACGGGGAAGGAGGAGGAGGGACTCTCACATTAGCCATTATCCATCGTTGACAGCTGCCAGCCGTAGGCAGTTAGCACCCAGCTGTGCCTGGGATGCAGGCACCAGGCATGTCCTCTGTGGAAATCTCCGTGTCCCACTAGCTGGAGTTGACTGTGGACAGTGCAAGCCCCACGTCCGTCTGCAGAATAAGGGACGCCTCTGGCAGACCCGATGGATGGCCCAGCCAAAATGCATGGGCACTGATGAGAGTTTCCCTGGCCTGGAACTCTGAATGAATTTAGTCTGGCTGAATGTGTTGCGCGATGATTCTTGGTGTTACCCCATCACAATAGGTAAGGTCGAATGAGCAAGTGAGAAAGGTTTACTTTTTAATCCTTGCCCAGTCTTTTGACGAGGCCTAGGAGAAGGTCTCCGTATGGTACTAATATGTCTTTAACACCTACCTCTAACACTTGTTGGTGTCCCTTACAAAGCCCCAGGCATGCCCCCAGTACCTAGGTAGACTTTGATAACATTTCATTTTTATTATATTCCATTTCATGGTTGCCCTCTCGCTATTTTAATAGCAAGTGGTACTGGTTTTCATGTTTGCAAGTGATATGCAGTTTCTTTTTGAAATACATTTAGTGAAGGGGAAAAAGAGGTCGATTCAAGGAAACAGGTGACATAAGAAGTGGCGTGTGGAGATGGCAAAGCATCTCGAAGGTGCTCTTCGAATGACTAAAGATTGGGAGGTGCTACTCTGGGATTTTGCCCACAACGATTTTCCTCGATGTTGAAGTCGAGGTTCACAGTGTCAGATTTTAAGTTCGGTGCCTGCAGTGCCTGGACTGTTGCCGGTGACAGTGTGTGGTCGTCTGTCTCCTCTCTCCCGCCCTTCATCTGTTCTTTCAGCACACACGTGCTGAGTGCCTACTGTGTGCTAGGCGCTGTGTTGTTGCCGACATAGCGAGGTGGTCCCTGCTCTCTAGGGGGGCACCCAGACTTGTAACAGCATGGCTGGGGTTCAGTGTGACAAGTGTTCGCACAGAGGGAGGTGCTGCCGATTGTGTACTCGGTACTGCCTGGCACAAGGGAGCGGGGGTCAGAGAGAGCTCACCAGAGGAGGAGATATTTGAGCTGGGTCTTAAAGGGTAAATGAAACTGAACTGTTGATTGGTGCAAAAGGCAGGGAGAGGGAATTCTAGGCAGAGGGACTAGCGCGTACAAGGGTATGGAGTCTGGATCAAACTTCAGCGTCCATTTGAATCACTTGGAAATCTTGTAAAAATGCAGATTTTGAGTAGATATGGGGCAGGACCTGCGTCTGTGTTTCTTTCTTTCTTTCTTTTTTTTTAATTTCAGTAGATTTAGAGTGTACAAGTTGAATTCTGTTGCACGTATGTGTTGTATAACGGTGAGCTTTTGGTGTCCCCATCACCCAAATGGTGTACCTTGTACCCAACAGGTAATTTCGCATCCCTCGCCCCCTCCCACCTTCCCCTAGTCTGTGTTTCTGTGCAGTTCTCAGGTGACGCTGATACTGCTGGTCCACAGACCACACACGGAGCATCCAGTGTCAAGTTCATGTTCATGCAGCAGCAATGCTCTATTAATAACAGCAATCGCCAGCAGCTGTGTACATGCCGCGTTGTATTTCAGGCGCTGCGTGGTGACGTACGTGCATCTCATTTAACCACCACCGCAGCCCTATGGGCTGGGTAGTTAGGATTGTCCCCATTTCACACTCAAGGAAACTGAGGCACAGAAAGCCAAAGCAACTCGGCGAAGCAGAAGGGGCTGAGGTTAGAGGCAGGCCCCGACTAGCTCAGAGACGAGAAGACCTCCTGTGTCACGCTGAGAAGCCTGGACTTGATCTTGAAGGCGGAGGGAGAAGCCGAAGGGTGACTGAACAGAGAAGAACTGGAGGAAATTCACCTTTGATGGCAATTGCTCTGGCCGTGCCATCCCCTCCCCCCAGTGAAGTGTCACCTGAAGTTGGTCCCTAAGCGAAGTCCCGAATGCTCTCCTGCCAAGTTTGTTTTAAATCAAACTGCTAATTAGTCTCAATCCCCCTCTCCCCATTGTAGCTTTTGTTGACGTTGTTTCACTTCACTTGGTTGATTTTTAAGTGATTGATTCAGTTCAGTGTTTGAACTTCTTTTTGAACCTCACCTTAATGACCTGCCTAAAAAAATCAAGATTGAACCTTCTTCCTAATGCAGCAATATTGCTCAGGAAGACTGACTCACGGTTCAAGGAAAGGCCTGCTCAGAGAAGGCAAACGGCTTTAATTACTTAAGCGGAGCTCGTTTGAAGAATTGGAATGACTGTTTCATTGTCACATATATTGTATTTTATTTCTGCATTCATTGTATTTTATTTCCATCCAGGTGGCAGCTAGCTAAACACTTCTCTTCTGAGCTATGTGTCAAGGCTGAATATTGCATTTTGAACCCGAGTCAAATACCAATTTAAAATCCTGACTTTTATACCTGTCTGTGAAATTCAGATAAATGAAATGAAAATAAAACAGGGCGGCTGGGTTGTGAAATATCAACTCTGTCCCTCCTTGTAGAAATCTTTAGGGATAGCCGTTTTGGCATTTTATATATGATTTTTTTCCCCTTAGTCTGCCTTTTACTTTCTTGATTTGCCCATTTGTGATTTCCCATCGAAAACTAGGCTTATTGGAAACTAATGATCCCTCAAAGAGGCACTTTTTGTAATTTTGAAAATGAAATCTTATGGCTAGCGCATTGGCTCGCACCTGTAGTCCCAGCACTTTGGGAGGCTGAGGTGGGAGGATCGCTTGAGCTCAGGAGTTCGAGGCTGCAGTGAGCTGTGATCGAGCCACTGCACTCTAACCTGAGCAACAAAATGAAAACCTGTCTCTTAAAAACAGAAAAAGAAAAAGAAACCTACCCCTTGAATGTGCCTCCGCTTGGGGTGGCCACCTTCCTGGCTGATTCTGTAGCTGGTCCTTCTCTGCACTTGCCCAAGTCCCCTTACGCTGGGGCCAGCTGCATGGCGGCTGCCTGGTTTAGTCTTTCTTTCCCTGTCACACTCCCCACCTCCTTTTCTTGCAGAGGTGTTCTTCCTGACCACGTGCTCGAGGAGCCCGAGCATTCTCATCCTCCCTCTGGCTCTGTCCTCCTTGGATTTGTTGGATCTTGCCAGGTTTTTCTGGGGAGAGGACCGGGGAGTGGGTGTCTGTGTAGGCGCAGGCTTGCTGCCTGCGACACTAACTTGGGTTTCTGGCATAGGAGGATTCCGGAACTTTGCTAACAACGTTTGCATGCCCACCATCCAGTGGCACCAAATCCACTGCCGTTGTTCTCTGAAATACATATTCAAGAATCAACGTATGGCTTGACTGGAATGAGTCAATGATAAAAGCAGGCAGATCGGAAACCCGAAAACGCAGATCATGTCTTTTATCTGTATACTCTACACCCATTCTCATTGGCTCTCATTCTTAATAATTGTTATTTTAAATGGTTTTTCTTCTTATAAATATTCTATTTATTCATTGTAGAAAATTTAGGGGAAAAACAGAAACAAAAAGAAGAAAAGGACTTCATAGTCACTCTACCCTGATAAAAATATCGCTATTACCTTTTTGCTATATGTCCTTTTGCCGTTTCTTTTCTTTACTTTTTTCTTGAGATGGGGTCTTGCTATGTTGTCCAGGCTGGTCTCAAACACCTGGCCTCAAGCAGTCCTCCTGCCTTGGTCTCTCGAGTAGCTGACACTACAGGTGTGTCACTGCACCTGGTTCCTTCTGCCATTTCTTCTGTACATAGGTAAATGCAAACATACGGCTTATATCACATATACTGTTTTAGAAGTTTGGCTTTCTTTTTACTTAACTCTGGTCATCTTTCCAAGGCATTAAATATTCTAGTACATCTTTTTAAATGGTTGTACTCTTTTTTTTAAATTTATTTTTTATTTTTGAGAGACAGGATCTTGCTGTGTTGCCCAGGCTGGAGTGCAGTGGCATGATCGTGGCTCACTGTAACCTCCAACTCCTGGTCTCAAGCGATCCTCCCATCTCAGCCTCCTGAGTAGCTAGGACTATAGGCGTGCATCACCACACCTGGCAAATTTAAAAAATTTTTTTGTAGAGACGGGTCTCGCTATGTTGCTCAGGCTGGTCTTGAACTCCTGGGCTCAAGCAATCCTCCTGCCTTGACCTCCCAAAGTGCTGGGATTACAGGTGTGAGCCACTATGCTGGCCATTCTTTTGTATGAATGAATGAGAGTTTTATTTAGGTGGCCCTTTCCTGTTGGACATTTGTGTTGTTTCCACCGTTGTTGCAGTAAGATGTTCGTGTAGCTATTGCATATGACTCTGAACATGTCCTAGAATGAATTCCTTAAAGCAGGAATGCTGAACCAGGCCTTCTTTTTTTGACCTTTTGACACATGGTAATGTTTACTTTTCTTTCTTTTCAGACACTACAACAACAGGAGTGTAAACTTCTCTACAGCCGAAAAGAAGGTCAAAGACAAGAAAATAAAAACAAAAATAGATATAAAAACATCCTGCCCTGTAAGTATCAACATTCTGCTCAGTAATAGTCACTCTTGGAGAATTTGGTTCCCAGGCCCTCTGTACCTTTTCCTGGGGGCCCTGCACTCTTGTTAGCCTCTTTAATTGCAAGCAGTTTCCAAAATGATCAACTGTGGTAGGGCTTGGTGGCCTCATTCGCTGAGTTCTTGCGATGCTGATTATTGAGTAAAGTTGCCACTAGGAGGCTTTTCTGTGGTCGTTTCCTTCTGTTAGTTAATTTCCTGTCTGTCCAAGAGCGATGATTTCAAGGCTTGTGATCTCCCAGTGTCAGGCCCCGGGGGTCCCAGGTTTGTGTCTTTGCTCCTCCATACTGGGCCTGTGAGTCTTGGCTAAGGCGCACCTCCTTTGTGGGACTTAGTTTCCCTCATGTGAGAAACATACAATCTCCTCCTGAAGGCTCTTCCCACTGTTCTGCTTGCCGATCTCTGGGCTCGAGTTACTGGAGATAAGGGTACACACCTACACTTTGCTCAGAAGAGGACCTCGCGAATATTCAGAAAGCTCTACCTTCTTTAACACCCGAATGCCACCAGGCAGAGCCCAAGTTGAACCATGGAAGGCCTGGAAGGATTTAGGCCTTGGATGAGGATCTCAGAAATGGTGCTAAACAAGTCGCAGCTCACCTCTCCCAAGGAGCTGTTTGCCAAATTCTGCATCTTTACCTCACTTGATGCATACCACGTGCACACAAAGCAGGTGTTCTTAGCACTGGGTTTCACAGACCATTTTAGCAAGGTCACAAGTGGGGTGTAGTGGGGCGTGTGGGAGAACTGGCACTAGAGCCCCCAAAGTCACAGCTCTTAGCACCACACTCCAATGCGGGGGTCTGTGGGCCGTGCGAGACAGTGCTCTGGAAGGAAGGGAAGGAACATTTAGAACTTCTCCTTATTTATATCCTTTATCTAAAAAAAAGGAAAAGAAAAATGTAAGTCTGATTGATGGCAGTGCATGCATAATGTATTTACCCAACTTAAAAGCGAGGCTTCTCTGTATATGTATTGTGGATATATCTCAGCATTCAAAAAGTTTTCATTATTGGGATCCAGGACCAAATTTGGAGAGCATTGCTCTATGTCTCATCAGGTCAGAGCCACTTCATCAGACGCTGTAAACTCACCCTGTGTGTGTCTGCATGTATGAAGCAGAGCCTTTCTCTCTCTGCACACATATGGACATATACATGGTGTATATGTATATCACATCCATATGGATATTTGTGATGTATGTAGGTGAGGATGGGAGAAAGTGGAGGCATTTATAATACTGAGAAAAGGCAACGAGGAATTTGCAGAGAAGCAGTTGGAGCCACAGCATGGTCCTAACGACCTTGGAGAAGCCTCATCCTTTTTACGTCGGAGGAATTAGATGTTTCTGCTAACATCTCATTTCTTTAAAGAAGGGAAGGCAAAAGAACATTGTTCTATTAAGACATGCAGCTATATTACTGATTTCCATTGTCAAATATGTTGTTTAGGTAGAGCACTCAGATTTTTATACCAATGAGGTACTTTTGTACAGAATTTGGACAGTTGATATTATCAGAGCCTTGTCTTCTAGATATTATACTTCATTATGCTTCATTAAAAAGAAACCCTTTATGATGGAAATTTTCAAATATATTCAAGAGTAGACGGAACCCACATGTACCCATCACCCAGCTTCAACAGTTATCAACTCATCCCCAATCTTGTTTCATTTCTACTCTGATCCACTTCTCTTCTCTCCCCGAATTATTTTATTTTATTTTATTTTTTTGAGACAGGGTCTCGCTCTGTCACCTGGGCGAGAATGCAGGGGCATCATCATAGCTCACTGCAACCTCAAACTCCTGGGCTCAAGTAATCCTCCTGTCTCAGCCTCTCAAGTAGCTGGGACTACAGAAATGCGCCACCATGCCCAGCATGGTAGAGACAGGGTCTAGCTATGTTGCCCCAGCTGGTCTCAAACTCTTGGCTTCAAGCGATCCTCCTGCCTCAGCCTCCCAAAGTGCTGAGATTACAGATGTGAGCCACTGCACCTGGCTCCCCTGTCCCAAATTATTTTGAAGCACATCTCAGATATCATGTGATATGTCTATAATCTTCTTTTTTTAAAAAAAAAATACACCAAAATTTTTTGGTTTGAAATAATTTTGGACTCATAAGAAGTTACAAAAATAGTATAGAGGATTCCCATGTACCTTCTCCTAGCTTCCTCCAATGATAACATCCTATATACCCACAGTCCATTTTCAAAGCCAGGAAATTATAAAGAAAGTGAGGCTTTACGCGGTGTTGTGCGATTTGGGGTTTAACTTTTTATGTGGTTTTATTAAATGAGCAAAACTTGGACTAGGTTGAGAATTAACTGATTTGAACTGATTTGTCCTGAAGCCATCTGAGTCCTTATGTGACTGTGGTCTCTTTTTCTTCCAGTTGATCATACCAGGGTTGTCCTACATGACGGCGATCCCAACGAGCCTGTTTCAGATTACATCAATGCAAATATTATCATGGTAAACTTTGCTTTTCACAGTTTTCTGACCGTACGTTGCTAGCCTGTTTTTGTATTTTAAATCCTTTTCTTGTGTCCTGAAAGCAATTTCAGCTGTTTGAAGGCTTTTCCTCCTAAATTTCTAGCCCGAATTTGAAACCAAGTGCAACAATTCAAAGCCCAAAAAGAGTTATATTGCCACACAAGGCTGCCTGCAGAACACGGTGAATGACTTTTGGCGGATGGTCTTCCAAGAGGACTCCCGAGTGATTGTCATGACAACAAAAGAAGTGGAGAGAGGAAAGGTATATTCCATAATCTTCTTTTCTGGTAATCTATTTTTAAAGTATTGGACATGGCAGGTTGGCCACGTTAAGAATTGAGTAGATAAATGAAGCTTAATTTAACTGACCCTCTGGAAAAAAGGGAGTAGGAGAAATTTGATTATGATGTGTCTTGGTATAGTTTTCTTTATGTTTCTTCTGCTTGGGGTTTGTTGAGCTTCTTAGATCTGTGGATTTGTAGTTTTCTTCAAATTTGGATAATGTTCCGCCTTTGTTTGTTCAAATATGTACCCTGCCCGACCCTGTGCCAGGACATCAGTGACACATGTATTAATGGCAGGTTGAAGTTGTCCCACAACCCACTGATACGTTGCTCATTTCATCTAGTTCTCTTTTTTCCCTTCCGAGTTTCATTTTGGGTAGCTTCTTTTTCTATGTCTTTGAGTTAGTCTTTTTTTTCTGGAGCATATAATCTGCTCTTAGTTCTATGAAGTGTATTTTTCACAGCAAACATTGTATTTTTTTTTTTTTTTATCTCTAGAAGTCTTATTTGGGTCTTTTTAATATCTTCTGTATCTCTGCTTTAACATGTGGAACATTTTCTGTACTCTTTGAACATATGGGGTATATTTATAATAACTAGTTTAATGTTCTTGTCCACTAATTCTGTTATAGGTGTCATTTCGTTTTTCAGTTTTTTAGTTAATTAAGATGGGAGGGTAACTCCGATCCTTGTTACCACATTGCATCCAGAAGCAGAAGTCGAAACCTTCAGGGGGTTAGAGTACTAATTAATGAACACTGATTTCACTGGTCATGTAAACTATTCTTAGCATGACTTTCAAGCATTTAAAAAATTAATTTGAATTATCCGAACAACATATTCAGGTAAATATTCAAATACATTAGAGTTTAACCATAACTCTAATTTGCCTGAACTCTAATTTAACCTTAACTCTAAGTTGCCTTGGTTCCCATCCCCCAGGCTCACATTTTAGTTCTCCCTCCTCCAGCATAAAAACCCTGTTCTCAGTCTGATGTGTATTCTACTGTTTTCTTGGCTTTTTTTTTTTTTAAAGTAAACTTGAGTTTTAATAAAATAAGAGCTCTATTATTTAAAAATGTCATTTGTTTCTATGAATCATTTCTTTAAACACATTAGTATCCAATTAAACATTGGTATCACATTAAACATTAGTATCCAATTAAAGTGGTCTGTAGAAAACATCAAGCATGATAGAGTCTGTACGTTTCTGTCCAAGGACCAGATGTATGTCTGATTATATCAAAGTACAGATTAGTACTGCTATAATCAAAGTAAACCATAGTCAATGAGAACCCAATTAACTACAGAGGGCAGAGGTTAGCAAACAAGTGTAAGATTTAAGTAATAGAGACATTGAACTTTTTTTTTTTTTTAATAGAGATGGGGTCTCACTGTGCCGCCCAGGCTAGAGTGTGTTTTCTTGGCATTTATATCTATATATATATTTACAGAAATATATAGCACTATTTCCTGACTGAAAAAGTGCTTTTATACAGTAACTTTATTTTGCATCTTGGTTGTTTTTTTCTCCGCTACATATATGTTCTGACTTCCTCTGTGAGTACATATTGGCCTATGGCAATTGTGTAGTATTCTGTGTTGTGGATGTACCATAATTTATTTAACCACTATGCCGTAGATGGGCCCTTAAGTGTCCCAGTTTTTGCTCTTCCAAGCAGTGCTGAAGTGAACAATCTCGTTCTTGCCTTCATTTGCATGTGGCAAGGGTTTCTCTGGGTTAGGCAGATGTCAAGAAGAATTGCCAGGTTGCAGGATGTGCACGCTGTCCATTTTAATCAGCTCTGCCTACCTGCCTGCCAGACTGGCTGTCCCAGCGTTTACGCCCACCAGCAGCAGCTGCCTAGTGTCCACCTCTCCACATTCCACGATACTTTTTTTTTTTTTTTTTAATTTTAACATCCCACATCTACAGAAAAGCAGACAAATCTTATTGGGTGACAGTCCTCTGTGTTATCCCAAAGCGAGTCCACCATGGCAGGTTTTTTAATATGGAAAAGTTCTGTGTTTTTATTTGTGTTCTAGTCAAAATTCTTTTTTTAGACATCCTTTAATTGGTTTATATAAGAATTGCATGGAATGTAGCAGTCCTACCTATAAATTAAACCTCAGACAGATGGGGAATCTTGGATTTTAGCCCGCCTAATGTAATTCTCATATCTGCTGTGTGTGAAGGGCAGTATGATTTTTATAAGATTTTCATTGTTGTACTCCTAGTTGGTACACTTTTGAATACCTTTGAGGCCAGATCTGGTCATTGAGAAACAAAGGTTTCCTTTAGCAGCTGCCTGCAGTAACATTGGGTGTTCTTGAATTAATGAAGCAATTAAAACGTCTTTGTAGTTTCTGCTTCAGGCTAGTGTTACCTACCCAAATGTGGATAGGAAGACTGAAGCCCTTCATTCGGCTTATTGCCTGATTGTAACTGTAGAAGTCACCTGTTCTCGGAGGACTTGGGGACTGTGAAGAGAGGTGTCTTGTGTTGCTTCAGAGGATCAGTGTCAGTCCCTTTCTGAAGAGCTGCCAGCAGCTCCTAGGGCAGATAGGCGTCGGGCCGAATCGCTTATTCCACCCTTGCTGCCTCCTCCCAGTCCCCGCCTGCTTGCCCATTCTTCCTCTTCACTTGGGGATGACATTGTGGGCTTTTATTCTCTCCACAGGCCTTTCTGACAACCTGCTCTTGGTTGTCCAGTGCACAGAAGAAAAACCAGATGTGGACTCCATCTGACTCCCGGGCTTTATTTTAAAAGATAACATATTAGTTCTCGCATTTTAGAATTTGTTTGCCAAGGTTCACGTGAGAGTTTGGAAGACTGGAGGGGAAGGCTGCAGCAGTTTGCAGATGTTTAAAGTCAGCTAAAATGTCCTTTTTAGAGTCATGATTTAATTTTATGTTCTCTGGTGAGTTCTCTGTAGTGACATGAAACACTCCGCAGCATTGATTGGCCAGTGACAGCATTGAGTGCAGCTTATGTTAGAAGTGTTTGTTCCTAACCCTAACCCTAGCCCTAGCCCTAGCCCTAGCCCTAGCACTAGCCAAAAAAAAAAAAAAAAAAAAAAAAAAGAAGTGTTTGTTGGGGAAACTAAAAATTGTATCAAATCTGTCAGAGAGGTGTTTGGATGTACAAGATACTAGAGGGAAAGCTGAATCCAGAATAATAATAAATGAAAGACCTCGTCCTTCTGAACTTTCCTCCTACCATGTTTTTTTCCTTTCAATTACTCATGACTATGGTGATGTGTGCAACTGCTCTCTTATTTCCACTTTTATAACTGTAAATTTCTCTGTCTTCTTAACATACAAGGTAAATTTCTCTTGTTGATATTTGTGTTTTGGTGAAAACCAAGAAAGGGAGTGGCGTGGGTGACTGCTCCTAGAAAACAACAAAACACAAAAGGCTTCTCTGCCCAGAACACATCATCACATAGATGCAAGCTCATCTCTTATTGAGCGAAATAGCTTCCTTTTTGGCAGCAGGAATGATTTTCTCGGTGCCTTATTTTTCAATCCGCCTGCTCTTGAAGCCAGCAGCTATTGCCGGCTTGGCGTCCCCAGGCATCCAGTTAAGGGAAAGTGACGTGTAGAGTAGGTATCAGATGGGTCCGGATATAGAAAAAGCAGCTGGTTTAAAACCCCATGGGCTGCCTTTCTGTGATAGAGTCATTCACACTTAGGTTAGATAAGGCACCGAGCCCTCCTACACTGCTGCGGAAGGGAAGCAGACAGTCTGGCTCATTGGGCAGCCCATCCTCCTCCAGACTCTGTGCTTGCCTTTCCTATGGAGTGACTGGCAGAGCTCTGGAATTCTAAACTCAGTGGTTGCTAGACGGCACTCCCAAATGGGTCGGTTCCCATCTCTTTGCATCTTTGATTCTTTCGAGTTAAATAAACAAACACTGACTGTTTTGACGTGAGGTTGGATCAGGCAACTCCACACGAGCTGCCTTTCTCATCCCTCTTCTGCCAGGTTCTCCGAGCACCTGCTTCTCTTATTTTGAGAACTCTTCTTTCCTTTTCTTTGAAAACCTAACAGATGCGAAGATGCTCCACAGGCCGTTTTCCATGTTAGCGATCGTCAAGCGAGACTTGAACATTTGTTTGCTGCTGGTTTAGGTTTTATTTCAGCATTCACAGAGATTAACTGTCTTTTCTCTGATCCCTTCCAGAGTAAATGTGTCAAATACTGGCCAGATGAGTATGCCCTGAAAGAATATGGGGTCATGCGCGTCAGGAACGTCAAAGAAAGTGCCGCGCATGACTATACATTAAGAGAACTTAAGCTTTCCAAGGTTGGACAAGTAAGTATATTGTCGTATTTTAGAGCCTTTGGTAACTGTTTATGGTATGCAGTAATTCACAGTCTTGTAGTCACTCACGTTTATGTGTATTCATGCATTGGTTCACTCGTCGATTCAGTAGCCATTTATTGGTGGCCTTTATGCGCCAGGTACGGTTCAGGCACTAGACATTGTGAGCAAGGCAGGCGCGGTCTCTGCCCTCACCGAGCCTAGGGAGATGAAAGATTTAAAAGTAAATAACCAACAAAGCTTTCTGATTGCGCTTGGTCTATAAAGGCCACAGGGTGGTGTGTTGGAGAGTGACTACTAGGCACTTGAGATGGAGTAAATAGGGAGGGTCTCTCTGAGGGGGTGACACTTGAGCTGAGACCTGAAGGTGGAGGACATCCAGGTTGAGAGAAGAGTATTGCAGTAAGTGCAAAGGTCCTGAGGCCTATTTGTGATCAAATTCCATGCATCCGATCTTCTTAATTGCACGTAGTTCAAGATTGGTTCTGGAGTGACTAACTTTACAAAACGAAATAGGATTGGATGTAGATTCTTTTTTTTTTTTTACCACATCTCACTTTGTCACCCTGGTTAGGGTGCAGTGGCATCATCATAGCTCAAACTCCTGACCTCAAGTGATCCTCCCGCCTCGGCCTACCAGTGTGCCAGGATTACAGATGTGAGCCACTGTGCCTGGCCTGGATTCATTTTAATTTTATGTTTAGAGGGGCTTACTTATTCAAATTCTTTTGGGAACACAAAGATGAAGGAAACTGCCTTTGTCCTCATGGAATTACAATCACGTAGCCACGAGAAGCCATGTATACAAATAGTTATGTTCCAGAGCAGACGCAGGCTATAGCGCATGCCTAAAATGCCTGGTACCACAGAGGGTGGGGCTCCCTTCTGGCTGGGGCGCCCGGGAGGCCTTCTTAGAAACTGGGCCTTTACGGGTCAGGTTTCTATGGCAGAGGATGATGGGAGAGGGCCTCCCTGGTGGAGATGCTGGTTGAGCTATTGGTACCGAAGTTCAAATTGTGGGAAAATGGGATTTAGGGGGAACAAAGGTTAAGTGGGGAATTGAGGGAATAAATGGGTGGAGGTTTGGGGCCAAGTTGGGAAGAGTCTGTTTTTTTTTTTAAAGATCCCCCTTCAAAGAATGAAGGGAAGTCTCAACTCTCAGGTTAAGAAATCTGAACTGTATTTGTCAGTCTGCGTGGGACCGGCAATAGCTCATGTGCCAGGTGAACACGTGCTGAGCTTTGCACCAGGAAGGTGTCTGACAGCCCTGGGGCAGAGACTGGCATGGGGTGACCCGAGTGGCCCCAGTCCCTGTCGGGAGGCCACTGCAGCGGTCAGGTTGATGGCGTCCTCTCCACGTATCCAGAGACGTCAGCAGTTGTTCTTTTTCATTGTACTTCTTATTCCTTCCTTTCGAAGGGAGTATTATGTGTAACATGTCGGAGCAAATTGGGAGAGAAGCAGTGGGTGTGAGAGGCGCCTGGAGGTAAAGTCTGCAGGGTGTGGGGATAGTTTGGCTCTTGGGGCTAATTTAGACGGGGAGGGAGGTTTTTAAGGCCTAAGGAACAATGTGTCTGAGTCAGGACAGGAGGTTGGGGTTTATCCTAAATGCAGCAGGCAGCCACAGTTGGCTATAGAGATTGGAGGGGACAGGAGTGGGTCCAGGGATCGGGGCCGGTCAGGAGGCGTCACTAAAGATGAGAGGGCTTGAACTGGGCCAGTGGCAGGGGTGCTGGAAAGAAGAGGCCCGCACGGAGGTCACCGTGGAGGTCACCGTGGAGGCGGACGTGCAGAGGTTTGATGATGGAACGCACAAAGGGCAAGGGGGGCGTTCTAGCTTGAGAAGTGGGGTGGCTGGCTGTGGATTTGAGGACGGAGGAAGGACCAGGAATCTCCTTGTGGACACATAAAGCCTGAGATGTCTTTAAGACAACAAAGTAGAGATGTCAGGGAGGCAGGGGTGGCTGAGGAGGGGAGATGGAACATAGCGTCGTGGATGGATTGATGTTGGTCAATGGAGGGACATTTCTTCTGTGGCAACAGGAGGGCAAGAGGAGAAGGTGGCCGCAGATGCCGGTGGGTGAGCTGATAGGGATGGATTTCTCTGTCTTCTCTGAGGCGTGAGGCAAGGCCTTCAGTTGGCAGTTGAAGGAGATAGATAAGAAGACAGGCTGTTTGAGGAAAGAGAAGTGTGAAATGGTAATCGTGCAGCAGGGCGGGAAATCCAGACATTTCTGGGCAGTGCTGAGTGCCCAGTTGAGTGGCGAACGTGAACATTTAGTGACACCAATCACCTGATTTTTCTCCAAGGACACTCTGCTCCTCGGGCACAAAACAGAAAGTAGGCAGTTTGTCTAGGCCCGGGGCTGTGCCCGGTGGTACCGTGGATGGGGGGGGAAGGTCGGCGCGGAGGCGCGTGGCGGAGAGCAGTTGTCACCACAGCACGTGGCCCTCTGGCTGGATCAGAGGGAGCAGGGACCGGAGGAGGCAGGTGGAAAGCGGGGCGAGGGCTCAGTGTCTGGGGGGCTCCATGAGGTGGTCAGGGGACCGGAGTGAGCTGGAAGCCGTGCGGCGGTGGCCCGGGCTGGGATGTTTGGGTTTCTGATGTTGGCGGGGTGGGGTGGGCTGGGGGAGGCTCAGCCTGTCGCAGAGACTGTGAGAGGAGCTGGAACAACGTAGCTGTCGTGTAGAAATACGAGCGAGGTTTAGAGGACACTGGACAGAGACTCAGATGGGCCTCTCTTCAGTTTCTGTGATAAAGTGCCCGTCTTCTCATCATCAGGGGTTTCTGAGTAGCAGTTAGAGTTTTCTTCAGATTAAGTGATAAACCGTCCGTCTGGCTACCCGATATTTAGAGTAGCAGGTATGGGCAGCGTCAGCGTATGGCTTTGTGTTTTGGACCCCGACACGGGTGTGACAGGGGACCCATCATTTCTCCTGAGCTGCTGATAAAACATGATCTGCTTTTTGCATAGCATTTTACATTATTTCTAAAGTGCTGTCACGTGACCTCATCTAAGCCTCCTGACCTCCCCAGGAGGAGTCGGGGCAGGGATCCCACTGGCCGTTTGCCAAGGAGGGGAGGCGTGGATGTGCACCAAGGCTGGGGCGGGTCTCATTCCCTGACTGTCCTCCCTGTGACCCGTGTAGCCGCCTGATTTTTAGGTCGCCCAGTAACATCGAGGCAATTTTTTTTCATGACATTGGCAAATTAAATGCATGCAATTCAAGGTGGTGGACACTGGTCTAGCTACTCTCTCTCTCTCTCTCGCTTTAAAATGTCTTTTTAAATCCCTTTTAAAAATGTCACTTAGCTTGGATTGTCTCCAGATAGATGGGAAGAAGATGTAGCAATGAATAGTGCTGCTGTAATTACCTAATCTGGACAGATCCAGAAACGTGATCCTTTTTGGTCTTCTGTGGTCTCGGTGCCATTGTTGATCTTTATTAACATTATCCTCAAAATAGCCACCATGTGCTGAGTCTCTGAGTGTTTGCCGGGCCGCGGCTGTGCGTGTTCCAGTGAGCTCACTGCATCCTTACAGTGGTATTGTGAGACGGAGATCATTGTTCCCGCTTGGAAACGAAGAAATGGAGGCTTAGAGATGTTCGGGGGCCACAGTGTAAATGCCTGGGAATTAAGCCTAAATCCAGCCATCTGATTGCAGAGCCCGTCTTCTCTACTTTGCATTAAACAATGGTTAAAAATATAACTATACTATAATAAAAGTGTATGTGTGTGTGGTGGGGAGGGTTGGGTATAAAAGGATGACAAACAGGGACAAATGTCTGTTTCCTCATCTGCTGGGAGGAGAGACCCGAGTCCCTGGAGGCCTCAGTTGCCTCCAGAGCTGAGCGCCGCATGGATGAGGAGGGACCGGGGTGTTACCTGCTGTCGGTGATTCAGGGAGATGGCGCAGGCCGTAGTCACCTGGAAGGATGTACTGTTGTACTGGGCATCTCGATCCTCATGACGGAGGCTCCGCCTCCCAGCGCCATTGGCTCACGCAGGGCGGAGGTAAACCTGGAACCGGGTGGTCCCTCAACCCCTTGATTTATTTAATTCTTTTCTGGTTTTTCTTGGCTCTACTCCAGGGGAATACGGAGAGAACCGTCTGGCAGTACCACTTTCGGACCTGGCCGGACCACGGAGTGCCCAGTGACCCCGGGGGCGTGCTGGACTTCCTGGAGGAGGTCCACCACAAGCAGGAGAGCATCATGGACGCAGGGCCAGTCGTAGTGCACTGCAGGTGACAGCCGCCTCTCTAGGCCACAGCCTGTCCCCGTCTCCTAGGACCCACGGCTTGCTTTTACCTACCCACTCCCAGCTCTTTAACTGCAGGGAAAATTTAGTATCTATTTGAGATATGGGCAAACTACATTAAGGGACATTTTGACCCCAAAGTATGTTTCTCATAGACCCTGCGGGACTGCCAGGTGTCGGGGTGGTGGGGGTGGGGTGGACACAGGCCTTATTCTCAAAGATCCCTCAGTCTAGTCATTTTTGCTTGGTTTTCTTTTTTATTATAGTAATTTAGGATTCATCTCTTTGACTGTGATTCTATTCTCTCCTACCGTGTAAATAAGATCTATTTTTTCTCCCGCCACTCCACTCGTTTGCTTCCCAAGATTCTGCCTGCTTCCCACCAAGGCCTTTGATGGAAGCTGTGGATTCTACACCAGAGTGTGTGGACTGTTGATGCTCATGTCTGGGCTTCATGATCACACTGGGGAAACCTTGGTTCCCTAAATCTCATTCATTTCTTGGGCAAGTGGATATATGTGAAACTTTTTATTTGTCCCATTTCTTAAAAAGCTACCATTTACTGAGCACTTGCTTTGTGCCAGCCTCTGAGCCAAGTGTTTCTCCTATGTTATTCACATTTGATCCTCATACTACCTCCCTATGAGGTATGTGCTGCTGTCCCCATTTCACAGATGAGGAAACTGAGGGTCAGAGAGGTTAAGGGACTCACATCAGGCACATCATAGTGGGGAAGCTGGGCTCCAGGAGCAGGCCGGGCTGACTCCAAAGCCCTATGCCCTTTGCCAACATATTTTCAGACATAAATAGATGATCTTACAAATAACTCCCAAGAGCAGACATTGTTTCTGTTAATATTAATAGCATGGTTTTGAGTAGGAAACCCCCATGAATGACTCTATTGTCCCGTTTTTTTCGTCCTTCTGCCTACAGTGCCGGAATTGGCCGGACAGGGACGTTCATAGTGATTGATATCCTTATTGACATCATCAGAGAGAAAGGTAGGTCATTTGAAGGGCAAGAAGCTGCAGTTCCTGTTTTGCGTTTCTGGAAGGAAAGAGCTACTGACATAGCTGAGGGAAGAGAAGAATTTTTCATAAGAATCTGGACTGAAGACTTTTAATATGTCTGCCTGAGAACAGAAGTGATGCAAGTTGAGCTTTTGGTACAAAATGAGGTCTAGGAGGTGTGGACCCCACGGCTCTGGCCTTTTGTGTCACATGTAGTGACAATCTCTACCTAGTCTCCTAGCCTCATTTATGGTATGGGGTGCTGTTGGAAAGTGGGGATCCCGACCACTCACTTTATCACCTGATGTGGGATCATTGGTATTGGTCGGAAGTTCAGTGCTGTAGCTGTTGGAACATGTTCAGTTAAAACAGCAAAGACTAAATCAGCTTTATCTCCAAGTCTCCCAAAAGTTGTGCATTGAGCCAGGCATAGTAGCACACGCCTGTATTCCCATCTACTTGGGAGGCTGAAACGGCAGGATCCCTTGAGCCCAGGAGTACAAGTCCAGTCTGGGCAACATAGAGAGACCCTGCTTCTAAAACAAAACAAAGTAGTTTTGCATTAAATAACTTCCTCTTGGCGGTGCAGTTTCTCCTGATTCTTTGTGGTGCTTGCTTTGTAGGTGTTGACTGCGACATTGACGTTCCCAAAACCATCCAGATGGTGCGGTCTCAGAGGTCAGGGATGGTCCAGACAGAAGCACAGTACCGATTTATCTATATGGCCGTCCAGCATTATATTGAAACACTACAGCGCAGGATTGAAGAAGAGCAGGTATCAGCCTGGAGGGGCTGGCACTCGGATTTTCATTTTTTTTCTAGGCCTCTTGGACATGCTCTCCTTTTGAGCAGGACGGGCTCTGATACGCAACCATTTTTATTTGGGAATGGGAAACGAGTTCCCAACTAAAAGAGCCCTTCTGGACACTGGTAATTATTCCCTACTTCACAGCTATGAATTTTCAGTTCAGAGGAACTTAGGGTGGGGCACCATGCCATCGTCCTGGCCTGCCAGGTCAAGGGACTGCCACGCAGAAAGGTTATGACGTTCCCAGGCTCCCATGGCAAGCTTAGAACTCAAGGCCTCGAAGTTTCCAGCCTGTTCCAGCTTTGATCCAGGCCATGTTTATCCTGCTTCCATCTCTTAAAATGAATGCCTCGCTCTTAATAGCGCACGGCAGTTTGAACCACTAATTTGGTCGAGTTGGAAAGAGTGAAATCTCAGTTTTAATAAGCTGTGCATAATGAAGGAGAATGTGGAATTGGAACCTTTCCATGTGAAGCTATTCATAACAGACACAAGGCTGGGTTAATTAGAAATATGCTGAGACGAGGGAGATGAGGAGAACTGCTCTTTTGGGGGCTGTGCATATCTTCCCCGCCCCTCAACTCCATTGCCGTGCTGCAGGCGGGGGGTCGTGTCTAAACAGGCCTTACCCTGTTCATTGCCTTCCAGAGAACTCAGCTTCTCAAAGTGGAATCTAAGCTCTTTTCAAAATGGGACCTGCCACCTATTTGAAAGATCTTTAGCCTGGCAGAATAGCAGCACATTGTCAAACTTTGGTTAGCCAAAGTAAGGTACCTGCTAATGAGTTCAGGAGGATCTCAGCTCCCAGGATGCTTTCGTTTCATTGTGCAAAAACATCTTCAGAAACAGTATATGTATAGAGATGCAAGGTCAAATAATTAACAAGATGCCAGTTTTGAATGTTAGTGCTTTAAATCTGAATTTGTATTATTTTAGGTGCTATGAAATACTTAGATGGTTACTATAGGTTATTTTATATGTGTATCTGCCATTATACTCAGTTCGGGCCAGGAATAGTGTAGCAAACAGTTGCCCAAAGGGAAGGACGCTGAATAAATACAAAGTGAACACAGCGCAGTTGCTACAAGTCGGAAAATGTTCGGGGATATCTTGAAGCACATGACGTAGCCCTGCTTGGAAAAGCTAGGGGAAAGAAGCTCTCTTTATTTCATTTAGAAATTTTGGTTTTTATCCTTATTTTAGAGAATTTAGGGACCCTCGTTCCACAGCTTTTATAGCACTTTACATCTTTGCTGTAGGGTCTGTCTCACCTTAACTCTGAGGTTGTAGGTTGGATTTAGGAACTACTTAAAAAAAAATTGTTATTGCTGCCTTTTTGGGGTGGGGGGAGTTGGGGGACGAAAGCAAAATATGCTCCTTAATAATTTAAGTGTTACGGAATATAGAATAGTGAATGTCCCTGGTAATCCAACCCCAAGGATGTTTGCATTCATTCATTCATTCATTCAGCCAGTACTTTCTTGGTGCTGATAGGTGTCAGTGCTGTGCTAGGAAGCATATTGGCTACTGTTTGGGGTATGGACCTTTGGAGTTTTAAAAATGTGCAGGCTTAGATTATTTATTTTCAAAAATGATATCCTGTAACGTGTAGTTTTCTGCATTGTACGCTTTGAATCCGTCCGGGAACTGGCTACCTGATGGCTCGTGGTAAAGTAAGAAGTACTTTCATTTAGTAGAAGGTTTAGGTGGCAGACTTAAAACCATTAAACATCGATCTCCGCATAAAAACAAAAAAGCATGAAACCCACCTGATTTTTAAGTTAGACCAAAGAACAAAACTCATTCAGGATAATTGACCATTTTGTAATATAGTCATGTCCAAAATTATGAAGCATTGAGGACCTTTGGGAGTAAAAGAATTTGCTACAGACAGATCAGCATAAAAAAAATAAATAAATGACGGGTGAAGAGCCGTGGGAAAGGAAGAAGAGAAATACAGAATCAGATGTGGGAATCCAGGGGAAAGTGCAAACGAAGCAAGATTAAGAAAATTCTCAAGTGTTTATGAACAGTTCTCACCCTCTGCTGGCTACTTGGAGGTAGACTTTTCTGTTAACTTCCATTTACAGTAGGAAAAAAAAATTTTTATTTGCAGAAGCAGTGCATGGAATTTCCTTTACCCAGCTTTCCTGACTGTTAACATTTTAACACACTTAACTTATTCAGTTTAAAAAAATTATATATATATATGTAAATTTTTTTTTTTTTTTTTTGAGATGGAGTCTCACTCTGTTGCCAGGGCTAGAGTGCAGTGGTGTCATTATAGCTCGCTGCAACCTCAAACTTCTGGGCTCAAGTGATCCTCTCACCTCAGCCTCCCTAGTAGCTGGGATTACAGGTGCATGCCACCATGCCTGCCTAATTTTTTCTGTTTTTAGTAGAGATGGGGGTCTCGCTCTTGCTCAAGCTAGTCTCGAACTCCTGAGCTTAAGTGATCCTCCTGTCTCAGCCTCCCAGAGTGCTAGGATTACAGGCATGAGCCACTGTGCCCAGCCATATCTCTGTAAATTTTTAAAATGAAATGTTTGTTAGTTGCAAACATTTATGCCCCTCTGCCTCTAAATGTTTGGAAAGTGTGTACTGTCTAAAAATAAGGACATTCTCTTCCATAACCAATAGTACAATGATCAAAATCAGGAAATCAACACTGATATACTACTACCATCTAACCTTCAGACTGTGTTCCGATTTTGCCAGTTTGTCCTACCAATATCCTTTATGTGGTCCAGGGTGACACAGTGCATTCAGTTGTCATGTATCTTTAGTCTCTAATCTGGGACAGTTTCTCAGTCATTCTTTATCTCTCATGACCTGGACCTTTTTGAAGGGTTCAGGCCAATTATTTGGTAGTCCTCTCAGTTTGGACTTGTCTGATGTTTTCTCTTGATTAGATTCAGGTCATGTATTTTTGACAGGACTGTCACGGAAGTAATGTTGTGTTCTTAGTACATCACATCAGCACAATGATAGTTTGATTCATTGCTGGTGGTGGTAATGTTGATCACCTGAATAAGGTGATGTCTGTCAGGTTTCTCTACTGTACGTTACTATTTTTCCCTCGTAAGTTATCATAATATCTTGTAGGTAGATACTACAGACTGCGTTAACAACCTGTTTCTCCTAATACCTTTTCTGTTTTCATCACTGCCTTTCCCTTCCAGCTTTATTAAATATATTTGACAAGTAAAAATTGTATATATCCAAAGTGTTCAACATGATATTTTGATATACGTATGTATCTGAAAGGATTCCACAATGAAGTTAATTAACACATTCATCATCTCACCTAGTTACTTTTTTTTTTTTTGTGGTGAGAATGCTTACGACCTGTAAAGCTCCTTGACTTACGATGGGGCTATGTCCTGTTAGGCCCATTGTAGGTTGAAAATATCTTAAGTCAAAAAGGCATTTAATACACCTAACCTACTGAACATCGTAGCTTAGCCTAGCCTGCCTTAAACATGCTCAGAACACTTACATTAGCCTACAGTTGGGCAAAATCATCAAGAATGCTTATTTTAGGCTGGGTGTGGTGGCTCACGCTTGCAATCCTAGCACTCTGGGAGGCCGAGGCGGGTGGATCGCTCAAGGTCAGCAGTTCGAGACCAGCCTGAGCAAGAGCGAGACCCCGTCTCTACTGAAAATAGAAAGTATCTGGACAGCTAAAAAAATATATGTAGAAAAAATTAGCTGGACATGGTGGCACATACCTGTAGTCCCAGCTACTCGGGAGGCTGAGGCAGGAGGATCGCTTGAGCCCAGGAGTTTGAGGTTGCTGTGAGCTAGGCTGACGCCACGGCACTCTAGCCAGGGCAACGGAGCCAGACTCTGTCTCAAAAAAAAAAAAAAGAATGCTTATTTTATAATAAAATGTTGATTATCTCCTATAATGTATTGAGTACTGTTCTGAAAGTGGAAAACAGAATGGTTGTATTGCTCTCAAACCATCATAAAGTCAAAAATCCTAAGCTGAAACATCGTTAGTCAGGGGCCATCTGTACACACACACACACACACACACACACACACACACACACGAGGTTTCATAGAGTGAGAACTCTAATAGAGCAGTCATTAATTAGCAAATTAACAAGTCAAAGAACAGTATTTATACCAGTATAAACGAGCACACCCAGTGCCCAGATCTTGGTTTCAAAATACCACTCTTCACTGAAAGAAATCAGAGTTCCTTTGAAAAATGGAAAGGAGAAAATGAACATGGACCATCTTATGGTGCAAAAAGTCTAAGGAAGTGCTCAAAAATGGGAACCAGCCGAAAGAACACAAGAACCAACTTGAGAAGTTTCCCACTAGCCATATTTGGGACAATTTAAGCAAAAACAACAAAAATCATAGTAATGTACCCATTCTGATATACATGAAAGGAGAAAGGAAAGCTCTTCCTTATAGATTAAAAGGGAACGATGAACCTAAAACTGCAAAACTCCTAGAAGAAAGCACATGGGGAAAGCTCCATGGCATTGGTCTTGGCAATGGTTTTTTGGATTTGACACCGAAAGCACAGGCAACGGAAGGAAAAATAAACAAGTAGGACTATGTGAAACTTAGAAGTTTCTGCAGAGCAAAGGAAGCAATCAACAAAACAAAAAGGCAGTCCATGAAATGGGAGAAAATATTTGCAAACCATATATCCAATAAGGAGTTCATAGCCAAAATATATAAGGAACCCCTATAACTCAACAGCCTCCCCACAAGACCTGTTTTTTTTTTTTGAGTCAGAGTCTCACTCTGTTGCCTGGGCTATAGTGCCGTGGCGTCAGCCTAGCTCACAGCAACCTCAAACTCCTGGGCTCAAGCGATCCTCCTGCCTCAGCCTACTGAGTAGCTGGGACTACAGGCATATGCCACCATGCCCAGCTAATTTTTTCTATATGTATTTTTTTAGTTGTCCAGCTAATTTCTTTCTATTTTTAGTAGAGACGGAGTCTCGCTCTTGCTCAGGCTGGTCTCGTACTCCCGACCTCAAATGATCCTCCCACCTCGGCCTCCCAGAGTGCTGGGATTACAGGCATGAGCCACCGCGCCCGGCAACCTCCCCCCACCGCCCAAAAAAAACTTTTCAAATAATCCAATTAAAAATGGGCAAAGGACCTGAATATACATTTTTCCAAAGAAGACATACAAATGGCCAGCAGGTATATGAAAAGGTGCTCAACATCACTAGTCATCAGAGAAACACAATCATAACCCCAGTAAGTTATCACCTTATACCTGTTAGGATGGTTATTATTAAAAAGTCAAAAAATAACAAGTATCAGCGAGGGGGTGGAAAAAAAAGGAATCCTTATACATTATTGGTGGGAATGTAAATTAATAAAGCCATTAGGGGAAAGAGTAGGGAGGTTTATTGAAAAATTAAAAATAGAGCTATCATATGATCTAACAATCCCACTAGTGGATATATAACACAGCCAAAAGAAATGAAATCAAGCTGGGCACAGTGGCTCAGGCCTATAATCCTAGCACTCTGGGAGGCCGAGGTGGGAGGATTGCTTGAGGTCAGGAGTTCAAGACCAGCCTGAGCAAGAACAAGACCCTTCCTCTTCTAAAAATAGAAAAAATTACCAGTTGTAAAATTTGAGTTGACACAAGACCATGCCCCCATGTCCCCTGACTGTTTTATCTGTTTCCCCAGACTTTTCTCTGTGGTCCAATGAAAAGGCTTTTTCATATTTGTTCATTCACTCCTGCATTAATTGAAAGAGGTTGTACTGTGTGCCAGGCACTGTGCCAGAGACTGGGAATATAAGTAGTGACGTTCCTAAAATAGAAATAAAACCAACAAGGTTGTAGTAGAGGGAGTTAGAGGAGGAGTGTGGGGTGTGACGGGTGGGATTGGAAAAGTAAACCGAGACTAGATTTTTAGCTGGGAGGGGGAGGGGACGCTTGTAGGCCATATTAAGAATTTTAGACTTTATTCAGAGGGAAATGGAAGTCATCGAGGAGTCTGAAGCGGGACAGTGACATCAAAAGATCCTCACTTTAAAAGAGGGCCCTGGCTTGAGGGTGAAGAATGGGTGGACAGCAGCCTTGAGTAGCTGCAGGGGCCCAGGGAGGAGCGCCGCCGCAGTGGGGGTGACAATCGATCGTGGTGTGCACAGGGTGGGTGGGGCTGCCCGAGCACTGGGCAGAGTGGGACCAGCAGATTTCGTGGATAGACGTGGAAGGAATCAAGGTGTTTGCGGTCTTCGAATTTGAACCTAGCGTGTACTGGACAAGGAGTCTTGTTGCTGTGTAACCTAGACAAAAGTGTTTTCATTTTACCCTCCCTTCCTGCTCTCGGCTTTTGGATTTTTTGTAGTTTGAGGTTTAAAAATGTAATTGGAGTTACTTCACGTGGAAAGATACTTAATGCCAGGTGGTTTTGGAGCCCCGTGATTGGTTCATCCTCTGAACCTTGGCTGTGGGTCAGTTGGCGGGGCCATAAGATTTATTATGAACATTGCACAAGGCTTGGTGACCATGCTATGTCATCTAGTCTGAATCTGGGTGGGGACAGATCAATTTCAGATTATTTTCTAGGTCACAGAAACACATTACCCTCCATCTCCCCGCCACCCACTACAACAAATCAAAACAACCCGTATCCCCTGAGAATTTTTCTTCATCTGTAAGACTGCCTGGGCTGTCACAGTACTAAGTGACAAGCTCATCTGATGTGTGAATCAGTTTAATTTCTTGCTCTTTCTACGTAAGCTAAAAAGCTCCAACATTTTTATGCTTTTCCTTGGGTTACTTTGATTCATTGAAATAATTCCTGTTCCATTTGTATGATTCCTCATTAGAAAATTCTTTTGTAAGCAGTTCCTGTAGAAATATTGATTTTGATTTTCAAGGAACTATTGAGTAGGGAGGGGGCAATGGGGAGTTGCTGTTCAGTAGGAAAGGAGTTTCAGCAATGCAGGCTGAGAAAATTATACCAATCTTCTGTATAACTGTGTGTACAGTACATCTAGAAATTTAAGATGGTAGGTCTCATGTCATCTTTTTTTTACCCACAATTTTTTTAAACAAGTATTGAGTAAAAAAGCAAGTTTACTCTTCAATTTTCATTTATTGTGTATTTTTAATTTTTATTTTAAAAAGTGACTGAACATTTTTAAACTTAATGATATTTTAAAATAATGTTCCCTGTCATTTCTTGCATTTAATATGTAATTTTAAATTATATTGTATTTCTCTAAAGATTGCTTCTTATGTAAGTCAAGATTTCAGTGCTGAAAATAGCTATGGCTACTGCTCAGAGGTGATTAGTCACAAGGCCTTTACTTTTTAAGAAATGGCTGTTCAAAAAATTAAAATACTGTGTAACCAGAACATTTTTGCCTTGGATTTCTGTTTTGCAGCTTCTTCCCTAGACTGTAAGTTCCGTGATGACTGCTCTATCAGTTTACAATTTGGTTTGGCTGCTGTAACAGAGGCTAAATAATAGTGGCTTAAACAAAATAGAAGCTTATTTCTCTCCCACAGAGAAGTCTGAGCTGACAGATAGTTTAGAGGTCAGGGGGTGGAGGGCAGCTCTGTTCCACAGGGTCATCCAGGGACCCAGGCACATTCTGTCTTGTCACTCAACTGTCCTCTAGGATGTTCCTTTTTCCCCTTGGTTGCAATAGCACAGGGAAGTAGAGGGTAAGCGGCTGCCTGTTAATGTACAAATAAGAGTCAGATAGTAAAATATATAGGCTTTGTAGGCCACATATGCTCACTGTTGCATATTCTTTTTGGTTTGTTTACAACCTTTTAAAAATGTAAACACTATTCTTATGCCACAGGACTTACAAAACGGCCCCTGGCTGGATTTGTCACACATGCCATTATTTGGCCAACTTCTGCTTTAAGGAAATGACCTAGAAATTGCATACTTCCTCATCTGTAAAATAGGGTTAATAACAGTATCTATTTCAAAAGGTTGTTTTGAGGATTAAAATGAGATGATATGTTCAGATAGTGCCTGGCACAAAGTGAATGCTCACAAATGTTAACCATTTTCATGATATAATTTATATATTTTTTTCTGTGAAAGAGAACTAGCCCGTTTTTCTTTTACCTCTTGATTTTTGACACGGTTTGTGACACTTCTATATATAATTACCACAGTTGTTTAGTGCGGCACTATATTTAAATCAATGCTCTAGTCCTTTTATCATGGTTTCTGTTAATCTTTATTTTGTTTGATTATTTTGATAATGCAACCTATAGGCTAGGTTGCATTATTAGTGGGTTTTTAAAGACAATATTGTATTCCAAGTATTTACATCCATGAAAATGGCTGAATAGGTTTTATCTGTGAAAAGATAACTTAGCAGGGTATAAAATTCTTGGATTATCTCTCTTTCCCACAGGATTTTCAGAATTATGTGGCTGTATTGAAGTTTAAAATCAGTTTGATTCTTCCTCCCTGATGTGACTTACTTTTTCTACCTGGAGAACCATATGATTCTTTTTCAGAGATTGATTGTGTACTTTTTCCTATGTTGTGTGCCTTTTTAAATGCAGATTTAGATTTTTTTTTTTTTTTTTAAGTTTCAGTAACATTTTCTTACATTCCTGTTTTAGGAATTTTTTTTTATTCTATTTGTTTTCTTTTTTTTTTTTATTTGTTTTCTTCTTTAGGAATTCTACTGTGTATATCGAATCTCTTATCTGCCTTCTTTGTCATTTTTATGGTTTTTTAAAAATTTGTTTGTTTTGGGTTTTTTTTGGTGATAGTGTCTTACTCTTTCGCCCAGGCTAGAGTGCGGCGGCATGATCATAGCTCACTGCAGCCTCAAACTCCTGGACTCAAGAGATCTCCTGTCTCAGTCTCCTGAGTAGCTGGGACTACAGGTGCATGCCACCACGCCTGGCTAATTTTTCTATTTTCAGTAGAGACGGGGTCTTGCTCTTGCTCAGGCTGGACTCGAACTCCTGAGCTCAAACGATCCTCCCACCTTGGCCTCCCAGGGTGCTAGGATTACAGGCGTGAGCCACCGCGCCCGGCCAGGACATTATCAAAAATAGCATGTCACAGGCCATCCTTGTACAGCTCTTAGGCTTAAGTGCAAGGATTTCTCAAGGAGTAGGTGTTCAGGGTTGCCTTTTTATTTTTTACTAGGTACTAACCGGTTAATACTACTGCCACTAACTGTGCACTAAAGGGATGGTGCCAGTCTACCCTCTCACCAGCAGAGCACGAAAGTTCCCACGTGTACATCAGTATTGGATAAGGCCACCCGTTCTGCTGTTTGCCTTTCCTGAGTAATGCTAAAATGAAGCCGGTTGGCTGTTTCCAGGTGCATAGAGGAGCAGGAGAGGGTGATAAACCATCTAACTAGAAGTCCGAGTCTTCCCAAATACAGTTCATTCCACCTCTGAGATGAGGTTACCTTCCAGCTAATTTTCTTTGCCTCTGCGTCCCCGCCCCCCGTCCCCCACAGGATATCATTAGATCCAACAACAAAATTTGAAAGGTGCTAGGGTCTTTTCCAGGGGTTGGGGAGATATGACAAAGTGCGTTATTGTTTCTGATAAGAGCACTATTGTCTTTCGTTCCTGTGTGCCATTTCTACTTAGACTGAGTTTATTTCTGGAGTTCTTTTCCCAGCCGTTTACCTGAAAATCATTACATGTGTTGCACACGAACTATGAAATGATTAGATGCTCATGTGGCAAAGATGGTGTGAATTTTCTCTTAGCTCAGAAACAGGTACATTTGATGCAATACAGTGAGTCGATAACACATGACTTTCTGTGCTTTTGAATTATATGGTTCAAAAGTACTTTTTACCCATCCGGTGTATTTACACTGAGGAGGTGAATTCCCCAACGATGTGGTCAACAGATCAGTATTCTCAAGGGTGTAACCTGTCTATTTCTCTCTCTCTCTCTCTCTCTCTGTGAAATACCTTTTGTGTTTCTTTATTCCTTTAAAAAAAATCACAGTCCCTCATATGTGCACTCTTCCAACTTTCAGAAAAGCAAGAGGAAAGGGCACGAGTATACAAATATTAAGTATTCTCTAGCGGACCAGACCAGTGGCGATCAGAGTCCCCTCCCGCCTTGTACCCCAACGCCACCCTGTGCAGAGTAAGTAGTGACGAAGGAAATTCTTTTTACCTGAACATAGTGCTATAAAAAGGCTTTAAAAACAAAACACAAGTCTTTGCAGCCCGTGCCTTTCACTGGTGCACACTGCTGTTGCCCTACGATTCACGTCTCAGTGACTGGCCATTTCTGTGGATTGCGTTAATGGTGTCTAAACTGAAATTTAATTTTCCTGAACTGAAGGCTGGTTGCTATGCTAGCTAGGAATATATAGGATTATGTGTGTATCAAGTGGTGGTTCTCCATGAAGAATCTAATGTTTTTATTGATGGAATGGGGATTACTGCAAGAGAAGGTCATATCTCTTATGATGTGTTAAGACTCTTTGCTAAAAAAAGTAAATAAATTGGTCATTAATGTGTCAAAACAACTATGACCTGCTAATTTTCCACCAGTCAACAGAAATCTGCTTTCGGTGTTTAAACCAGGGGTCAGCAAACTACAGCCCATGGGCTAAATCTGGGCCATGGCCTGATTTTTGTTTTTGTTTTTGTTTTTTGGTATAAGGTCTCGCTCTGTTGCCTGGGCTAGAGTGCAGTGATGTCATCATAGCTCACTGCAACCTCAAACTCCTGGGCTCAAGTGATCCTCCTGCCTCAGCCTCCCGAGTAGCTGGGACTACAGGCATGTGCCACCGTGCCCGGCTAATTTTTAAAAATTTTTTATAGAGATGAGGTCTCGTTATGTTGCTCAGGCTGGCATGGCCTGTTATTATATATGGTTCTTAAAGGGTTGTAAAACAAAAACAAAACTCAACAGCAAAACAAAACCCAAAGAATAACATATGACAGAGACCATGTATGGCATGCAGAGCCTAAAATACTTTCTGGTCCTTCCCAGAGAAACTTTGCTGACTCCTTGTTTACGCTAAAACATGGTAGGAGAACATTTCTTAAATTGATGATATGAATAGCAATCGTAAGTTATTATTTTCCTATATATTCTAAAGTCACTCTTTAGTATAACATTTACTTTTTCTTTTCCCCTAAGAATCTTATCTCTGTTTGCTTCTGATGTAGGTTTTTAAACCCCGGCTGACTTTAATATTCTATATAAATGTTTTAGGTAGCATACACGAGGCTCGTATTAACATTTGCTTTCTATTTAACACTGAAAAGAAATTATACGGCAGAAGTATTCTCTCCTCCAAGTCGCCTCTTCTTTCTGCCTGCTTTTTTCTTTCCCGGTGGACTGACTGGAGAAGTTGATATTTTAAATTGCTCTCTGCAATAATTTGCAGGGAATCAGAACATCAGGGCTCTGAGTCCTTTCCAGAAAGCTTTCCCTTCGTGTTGGCAGAACAGTCAGCTGTCCTGATTCCCTTAGTACCAATGGCATACCCGTGGCTAATGGGCTCTTGGCCTCTCATTCCCGATGTCCGCCCTGCAGGGTACAGACTCAGGACACCCTCATACCGGAGCCCCTCTCCAGCTGGCACCCACAGCTGCTGGGTTCCTGTCCTCCAAGAGGGCTCTGATCACCCCTTCCTGCTCAGCAGAAAGGAGTCTGGGTGCTTTGATGCTGCGGCTCTTTCCTGGGGCCCTAAACCAGCTGTTCCCCTTCATGTAACCTGAGCTGGGGATGAGTGGATCTCTAATCACTGCCTGACTGCTTGGGGCTTTTACCAGTTCAGATTCCTCTTCTGGAAACTAATATCATTTCTTTCTGTAATGTGTGTGTCCCACCCTCCTTCATGGTGTAACTCATATGCCTCATCCTACAGGCCTCCTTAAAGCAACCCACTTTCCTTCAAACCCAGAGAGCACAGGGACTCGAGGCTCTTAGCTGACTTTGAACATTGCAGTTATACTGCTGTATGTGTACGTCTTCCATCCCTATCGAGAATGTCAGCTCCTGGGCACAGGAACTGTGTCTGCACCCTGTCCGCTTCCCAAAGAATGTAGCGTGTGCTTTATAAATGTTGAGTAAGTTTAAACAGCATGGTCTACATTTTTATAAATGTCTTGCATTTTCTTTTCTCTGCAGAATGAGAGAAGATAATGCTAGAGTCTATGAAAACGTGGGCCTGATGCAGCAGCAGAAAAGTTTCAGATGAGAAGACCTGCCGCAGCTTCAGCGCAGAAACAGGTATTCAGTGCCAGTGCTCTATTGGTTCATTGTTTACATAATTTGCAGCATTTTTAAGCAGGCAAATCATCTATGAGTGTTTCAGCAGAGTGTACCATAATTGAGTTTTACAAACCAGCCTCCTTTTTCTTCTCTCTGTGCTTCCTTTTCCAAGGTGGATTTAGTCTAGAGTTCATTAAGTATTGAAACCAAACAGAATTAATTCTGCAAGGGGCAAGGCTAGTACTTATTCCAGAGAAATGGTTGATATCGGTACAGGTATAACCGTTCCTACAATTTTTATTGGACTTGGTTAACCCAAGCTGTGCTGGGGATGATCTGTAGGGATCTGGAAGCTTCGGGACATGGCCCCGGATGGTTGAGAGTTAGGAAGCCTGAGTTCTTGTTTCACTTGACTTCTGACCGCCTGTGCGACACAGAGTACTAGACCCCCCTGGCCTTTGACATCCCTTCCAGCTCTGCAGGGAATTTATGTCTCTTGTGTGTCTCTTCCCTGTGTTACCTTTTCAGATTGTGACCCAAGTATGTGATGTATGTTTTAGTAAGTTAGAAACTCAAAGTGTCAGTATTTCATGTTGAAATGCCCGCTTCAATGGGTAGTATATTTAAAAGCTTTAAATCTGCTTTAGAATTGTTTAGCGCTTTGTCAAGCCTTTAGATGTATGTTCCTTGAAAATTCTAACTCATTTTTTCCCCAGATGTGGACTTTTACCCTCTCCCTAAAAAGATCAAGAATGGATGCAAGGAAGTCTATGTGAAGAATGAATTTGGATTTCGAAGACTTGCATTGTGATTAGCTACCTTTTAATAAGCAAAATTTGAAACCATTTAAAGACCTGTATTTTAACTCGACAATACCTGATTTCCAATTACTCATTTCCTCAGATAAGAAGAAATCATCTCTACAATGTAGACAATGTTACATATTTTATAGAATTGTGTTTTAAATTGATGAAGCAGTTAAATTGTGCTCTATGTTTTGCCAATTATGGGGATTCAAATTGTAAGTATGGGCAGTTTTTTTTTTTTTTCTTTTTATAACCTTAACCAATTTAATTTTTTTCTCTTTGTGGGGGATGATAGGACACTTGTAAGAAGAAATCATTTGGGAAAATTAAGTAACAACATCCCAGAGAAGTGAGAACAATCTCATTTAGTATCACTTATCCAGTAGTGGATAATTCATTTTGACGGCTTCTTTTTTTGGCCAAACGATAATTAAGCCAGGGCCTGAGACTGTCAGATGCTGTCTGCCTTTGCATTGCCATTAAAGAATCATGGGGGAAAAAAAAATCATAAAATTTTTATGAATTAGCATAAAGAGGTGAGTTTTGTTCTTAGCAGTTGACCAATTACCTTTCAGCTGTTGACTGAGAAGGTTGTAGTAGGAAAATGTTTGCCATATTTTCTTTGCATTTGAGTAATTGTCTTGTATTTAGAAAAAAGGCATCTGTGGACGACCAGTGTGTTTTGGTTGTCAAATGTTGCTGACAAATCACCCCAAAATTTTAAAGCGACCCCACCCCACCCCCCAACCATTCTTCTTTCTGAGCTGGGCTCAGCTGAACTGTTCTTGTGCTGGCCTTGCCGGCGGTCACTCATGTGGTCAGCAGGTTGGCAGAAACACTGGGATGGCTGGGCTTCTTTCTCTGCATGCAGCCCTCAGGGTCTCTCATCCTCCAGGTGATCTCGCCAGCGGGGTATCTAGACCCCCCGTGGGCAGCTTGGAGCTGCCAAGAGCTTGAAAGCAGAAGCAGCCAGGCCTTCTTAACACTTAAGTCCAGAACTTTCGCAGCGTCCCTTCTACTGCGCAGTAGTGATGACACGAGTCACGAGCCCAGCCCAGATTCAAGAAGAGGGCATGCGACAGAGGTGCAGTTGATTGGTGGGGGGACCACCATTCTGACAGACTGTCACAGCCAGTGCCGTGGAAAACCAACTGTATTAGCAAAAGTAGAGATTGCTAGTGACCTTGGGAAGCTGAAGCTGCTTGCAGTAGCTGGTATAAGCTGAAAGTCAGACTGAGGAATAAAGAGAGGGCCTTCTAGAAGCTTCATGAACCAGCTCTGCCAGCTCTGAGCATATTTTCTGAACCAGCACTTGGGAAAACTGGTCTTACAAGAATAGACGTGTTTAGGGAGACAGAGCTTTTGAGAGCGGAGCCACCGCATCGTTGGGGCACCCCCAGACTGTGGGAATGTGACGCTTTCTTGTTGCCACTGGTTTCTAGTCAGACCACAGTGAGAAGGAACAGTCCTGACTGGCCTCCAGCCAGTTCGAATTAGCTCATTTTTGTTTTAGCCAAGCAGTAAGATTTGCTAATGTTCTACCTTAAGTGCCTTCTCCAAAGACATCCCTCTTTGCCTCGCGTGTTGAATCATCACTCAGTGAGTATATTTCAATGGAAATATCCTGGGTCGACTTTTGTAACGATAATGAAATGCTACGGCCACTTTGCCGTGATGTTGAGATCTCCTCAGATTCTTCTGGCTCCTGAAAGGAAGGCCTAGATCCAGCCCTGGCAGTAGTTCCTTTCCGAGGTCGTGCAGGTCCTTGAAACCTTGAGGTCGTTTGGGAGCTCAGTGGCTGCCACGTTCACAGAGAAAATGTCCATTGACGCCCCCATGCCTGCCCCAAGATCCACTGGACTTAGAATTGCTTCAGAACACAGGTGTGGCCTGGAGGGTACCTTCTTAGGGGAATGCCATGACTACTGTCTTCCTGGCAAGCCTGTCAAGAAACCAATTCCAGTTCAGTATTTGCAAAAAGGATCTTGAATCCTGTTCTTTTTATTGCATTATCACATTGAACCGCTCTCCATTTTGCTTCAATGTTGTGATAATGTCTTGCCTTGACTTTGGGAACAAAGTCTTTCACCAGCATACAAGGGTTCGATTGTACAGATGTATCTGCTGCATTAACGTCTCTGCCTGGAACTGAAGATCAGTTGTTTTTGCACGTGGGTGGAAAGTACCTGACCTTGGCCAGCTTTGTTCGTTCCAGGACATTGATTTCATTTCACTTTTCCCCCACAAGGTCAGCAAACTGTCGTGTTGATATGTAAACTTAATGCCAAGACACGATGCGTGTAACAGTCCCTAGGTTGCTAAGGTTTGTCGTGTGTTCGGTAAAAGGTGATTGCAGGTTTGCAGATGAGGTTACTTTACTTGGAATGGAATCAGGCAGAAGGGCTGGGATGGTGGGGGCAGCTCGAGGTTTAAAAAAATAGTGGCAAGGAATGTTCCGTAGAGGTGGTGTCTGAGGAAGTCAAGGGGCCCAGGGCCAGAGCAGTCAGTGCTGGGTGAATCAGGTTACCCGGAAAATAGGTGTGAAGGATACACATACGCAGTCTGCGTTTAGGTTGCTGGTACACATTAAATATGCACAATGTTCCATAGCTGGCTGAGTGTTTTTAAATTATAAGCATAGGATTTTATATTTGGGGCGCAAGAATTATCTGGCATGCAGTATTGGGGTTAAAAAAATAAAAGCCAAATTTCAGAGCCTTAGTAGCTTTTTTTTAAAAAAAATAAAAAGGCACCTCGTGTCTAGTGTGTGGCCCTTCTGAAACTTACGGTCATCCCTCCCATCAAAATCAATGACTTTTCAAATGCGGCGGAGTGGGGACGAGAAAACATAGGTAAGGACTTTCTTGGTGTCTGCGTTCTTTACGGGGCCCAGGTGCTTTGGAACAGCCAAGAAAATGGTCGAGATTATTTTTAGGGGATTCTTTTACTGGGGATTTTAAGAACTAATATGATATCTTGGGTTATTTCTAGTTCAGGGGAATGTGGAAGGGTATGCAGTTGTGAAGTGTTTTGTTGTAGATTAGTATCCATAAGGGAACTTAGACTGTAGACATAAATACAAGCCCGTGCAGTTCTTGTTTTCTGTATGTTGTTGGGGGAATAACGTTTTATATCTAGCAAGCACATGGCCTCCCTGATTGCAAGATGCCTTTCTTAGAATCTGTATTAGCCCTTAGTTTTGTTGAAATCTCTTTCCTTCCTCCTCTCAAAGAGTAAGTTCCAAAATATAGTTTATTGTATCTTCCATCACTAAAAAGTTTATTCCTTTTTCACTATGGGCAGTTCGCACAAGGCAAACATATTAAACAGTTGGTTTTAGTGTATTGTATAACTTTGCTGTATATCAAACTAATTTTTACCAGTTTCCATCCTAAACCTCAAATCATGTAATTAATAATTTGCCTGTTTATTTATGACCTAATTGTGATTCTTTTATTAATAAAAGCTAATGGAAAAGGATTCTTTATTAAGCAGATGACTAGACCTACAATTAATTTTCCTGCAGTATATGAAGTATTGTACCAGAGTATTAAAAGATATGTAATATTTTATTGATAAATCTATCCTTTAAAAGGAATACGTTTTAGGATGTCATCATTTTGATGTGAATCATGTAAATGTTGATAATATGCTGTTTATTATACATTTAGTGTTTCAAGAGATTCACCTAATTGCCTCTTTGCCCACATATGTAGTCTATTTGCAATTGTTTTTAAAAAATGACATTAAAAGAATAGTTTATGTAGAGAAACATTAGTGGATGTTAATTGTCTCCCCACTTGTATTTATGGGTGTTAGTTCAACTGCTTTGCTAGTTGCAAAGCCGTATTATCAGAAGAAAAGTGTATTTGTAAACTGTATGGGAACTAAAAATTAGGAATAAAACCATTTTCTTATATTATGGCATTTGTCATTCGCTTCATCAGAAAGGTCCAAGAAAAAATGGGATTATAGATCACTCGACCTCTCACACTGGCAAAATGCTGACATTTAGCAGCTCTTATCTAGAAGGTGACTTGGAATATAGAATAAATGAATTAGTTCCTCAAGAATTCACTGAGCGCCTATTCTACGAATAGCTTTTGGAGACAAGAAATTCTATTTGGAAGAACTTGTGAGTAAGTGAAGAGTGAAAAGTATGTCTGTGTAAAATATACCGGGAATGCTGGGCATGTTGGTGTGCACCTATAGTCCCAGCATCCCAGCTACTCAGGAGGCCGAGGTGGGAGGATCGCTTGAGCCCAGGAGTTCAAGATCAGCCTGGGCAACATAGCAAGACCCCACCCCACCCCACAAATATATATGTATATACAGGGAATGATTAGATAACACACAGAACTGAATGTAAACAGCATTGGGTGGGGCTATGAAGTGAAGGTTTGGTAAGGGAAGCTTGCAAGAGGAGTGAATTATGTGCTATAGGACATCAGCTCCTCTCTTTAGAGTAGGTTTAGGCCACATATAAACAAGGCCACTTTCTTCTGACAATAGTGAGCATTGGCATGGGCATAAAGAAATCATTTTATAAGTAACAAAACAGGTAGTTCTTAGTTTCCTACTGTAAATATATAGGACGATTTGGATTACTTATTTGCACTGTAGAATACTATGGCCCTCCTCTCAAACTCAGCGGAGCTGTTTAATGCATACGGTAGATTAGTATCCAGCTGGTTTAGTTGGCTAGCTGTCACCTGTCCTTTCAAAAATACAGAGCACCTCCGAAATGGAGGTGGAAGAGGAGCAGTGGCCAGAACAAGCTGACATGGTGGCATCTACCAGGGGTTGAGGCCTTGCCCAAGTCAGAAGGCAGTTCCCAAAGCTGCCCAAGACCAAGACAAGAGACAGAAATTCGACAACTAATTTCAAATGGCATTGAGAGTCACGAAGAAGGGCTGAGGGTGCGGATCGCAGGAGGATCTCTGCTGGGGTTTCAAACCATGGTGCTGTTTGGCGTTTACCCTCAGGGTTCAAAGAGGTGCCGTCCACACCGCCAGCCTGGAGACGCCTGCTTGTTCCACATGATCCTTCCTGAGGTCCTGGATTGCGTGTTAAAGGGCAGCGATGAGGCTGGGCATGGTGGCTCATGCCCGTAATCCTAGCGCTCTGGGAGGCCGAGGTGGGTGGATCCTTTGAGCTCAGGAGTTTGAGACCAGCCTGGGCAAGAGCAAGACCCCGTCTCTGCTAAAAATAGAAAGAAAAATTAGCTGGACAACTAAAAATATATAGAAAAAATTAGCCGAGCATGGTGGCGCATGCCTATAGTCCCAGGTACTCGGGAGGCTGAGGCAGGAGGATCGCTTGAGCCCAGGAGTTTGAGGCTGCTGTGAGCTAGGCTGATGCCACAGCGCTCTAGTCCGGGCAACAGAGCGAGACTCTGTCTCAAAAAAAAAAAAAGCTTCTGCTATTCTTAGACATCACACCTGCCAAAACTGAGTTTGCGAAATCCCAAGCATATGTTAAACCCATCCAACCATGAGAAGAGAAGGAAAAAAATAATTTAAAGGAAGCAAACTCTAAAATTAAAGTCTGTTCAGGACGTGACAGATGTCTGGGTCTTGATGGATTTCTAGACTTGTAGAAAGTAGTTTTCTTTTTTCATCTTCATTCATCCATGCTTGTTGCTTTGTACGTTACCATTTTTTCTTATTTGAAAATCAATTTCCTTCTTTCTAAAGGGTTGATTCCCCCAAGTGTTACTTTGTGTGGAGGCTTTAGAAAATGTCTAACAAAGGTTTGAGTTATGGACAGAAAAAACGCTCTTGCGCCTCAGCTACACAAATTGTCCTCTAGTGGTGCCCTATTATGCGTTGAATTATTGTGTTTAATACCTTTTCCACATAGGAAAATGGACTAAAACCTTTGTTTGGGACCACATAATTCCTATCTTTAGATTTAAGAATAAACCATCAGGTTTCTGCTTAGGGTAAGTTAAAATAGGCCTTTTGGTCGAAGACATTACATACCTTTGAGTTTTAGGCAGCAGGTGGAGGTGGAACATTCTGTTCCAGGCGTGTTGATTTAGCAGGAACATCAGAGTTTTGGAACCCCACAGGCTTGGTTTCTTTCCTGGTTTTGCCATTTACGAGCTGTGGGACCTTGAACAAGTCAGTTAAGGCCTTTGATCCTCCCATCCTCTTTAGAAAAATGGAGATAGTGGTGCCTGCCTTACTGTGAAGGGTTATCGAGAAGTTTAATGGTAATGAATGGCCTGGCACATAGTAGGTGCTCAGTAAGTAGCCGTACTCTTCCTATCGGACTTGGGAATGTTCTTGCAGGCCTTCGAAGTAGCCTGTTCCTGGGTTATGTCAATTTACCAGTTGACGGCACATAGCAGGGAGAATCAGTGAACACAATTCATGGATTGCATTAGAGCTTATACAGCCCTTCTAAGTGGTAATCGTTGACCAAAAACCTTTTATTTTCATCACAGTCTATGAATGGTGGGAATCCTCAATTAGCCTTTCTCCCTGGTATGGAATGAAGACTTAATGCAAACACACTCAGGCCAAGGCGGGAGAATCTCTTGAGCTCAGGAGTTCAAGACCAGCCTGAGCAAGAGTGAGACCCCATCTCTATTAAAAATAGAAAAATTAGCCAGGCGTTGGTGGCATGCGCCTGTAGTCCCTCGGGAGGCTAAGGCAGGGTGACAAAGTGCGACTCTGTCTCAAAAAAAAAAACAAACAAAAAACCACACTCAGGAAGTCCAAACATATTTTTATTTGCTAATGGCTTTTAATCTTGGGGACAGAGATAGGTTAATCATTACCCCTGCCTTGGATAATGTGGGGGAATATCTCGATTTTGGAAGAGGACGATTTTAAAGAGCTGAGAGTAGGGGAAGACTGAGAGTGAAGACCCGGTTATGAGTCTGTGTGCCTTTGGTGAGTAACCTCAGCTTTTGGAGCCCCGGGTTCCTCATTGACAAATGGGGCTGACAATCACAACGTACCGTCCGAGCAGCTGTCCACACGCAAGAACGATTGTTTGTGGGAGCCGACAATGGGAGACCTCCCCCCGCCAACGTCCCTCTACAGAAAAGTGGATATGGAGTCAGTTGTGGTATTTCCCGTACACTTAAGTTCCATGGAGCCGTGGAAAGGAGCGGACCGCGTCAACGGGGTTGCACCACGCACAGAGTTGAGAGGGACAAACCAGTTGTGGAAGAATATGAACGGAATGAGACCATTGATTTTGCCTGTTCGACGACATGCAAAAACAAATACTACAAGGTTTGGAGAAAATTCCATTTGTAGTAAAATCATAAAGGAAAGCATGGGAATGATGAACTCCACTTTCCGGACAGTCGTTGCTTTGGCACAAGGAAGGGAGGAGGGATGAGGTCAGAGAGGGGCACTCGGCCTCCTGGTGGCTTCAGAAATGTTCATTTAAGCAAAGTCTTTTTCAGGCTATTAATTTTCATATCTTACTGTATGTTTCATGTATTCTTTTGAACATTTGACATATTTCAGGATGAGACACTAAAGAGATTAACTGAGGTAATAAATGTGACAGAATAGAAATAAATAGAAAGGAAACTGCTGAAGTTGGCTTGTGTAATAGCCAG
Source organism: Indri indri (assembly GCA_004363605.1). NCBI lineage: Eukaryota > Metazoa > Chordata > Mammalia > Primates > Indriidae > Indri > Indri indri. The sequence continues at coordinate 49,750 of RJWJ010009206.1, forward strand.
GAATCGCTGTTTATGGAGTGATTACTAGGAGGGGTCTTCAAAAAGGTCATGGAAAATGCGTATTATACAAAAACTATACATGGATTTCAAAATTTTTTGCACCAAAATAAACTCGTACTAACTTGTCTGAACAGGATCTAGTTTGAGGCACTAAGAAGGAAAAGGTGACATCAGTTTGAAAAAGGCCCCAATCAGAGCAACATGAATTCTGCTAAAATTGAAGCAAGAACAAGCATCAAATTTATGGTGACTCTTAGGTGGAGGAATGGTGAAATCACTGACGCTTTATGAGAAGATTATGGGGACAATGCCCTGTCACCCCCCTGCTGCCCCCAAAATCAGCAGTGTACAGATGGATCACTCATTTTAAGAAGGGACTAGATGATGTTGAAGATGAAGCCCACAGTGGTGGACCACCCACATCAATTTTCGAGGAAGAATTAATCTCCTTTGTGCCCTAATTGAAGAAGATCCACAATTAACAGCAGATCCTCCTGCCTCGGCCTCCCAGAGTGCTGGGATTACAGGCGTGAGCCACCACACCCGGCCGTATCTTTCTCTGTATCTCGGTATCTACCTATCTTATTATTTTTTCCTGGGTACTCAGTG
>RJWJ010009207.1:0-50719 GCA_004363605.1 Indri indri
GCTCTGTTGCCCTGGGTAGAGTGCAGTGGCGTCATCATAGCTCACAGCAACCTCAAACTCCTGGGCTCAAGTGATCCTCCTGCCTCAGCTTTCCAGAGTGCTAGGATTACAGGTGTGAGCCGGCGCGCCTGGCCTTGAGCCTCGTTCTTTCCCCACTGGCTATTCTCCCACTTGACAGTGCTCAGGACCCCTGCACTCATTTTGCTCAGCACTCAGTAGAGTCCTGGGGCCTTTGCTGTGGAGCAGGAGCTGCCCACTCCATCTGCCCACTGGGTGCTCAGAAGGCTCGCCAACCTTCTGCCCCAGGCCCTCCTTGGACACACGCAGGCAGGCAAGCCCTCATGGCTGCCTGATCTCTAGGGCAGCAACACGGAACGCCCAAGCCAGTGCTCGTGGCTTTCCACCTTCTCACGGCGACTCCACCTCGCTCATCCTCCCCAGGTGGTACCTTCTGCCCGAGCCAGAGGATCTCTCTGCCTTCCCACCATCCCGGCACCAGCTTTCTCCCCTCTGGCCTGCGGCTCACTCTGTCCCCTTCGTGTGGGCACAGAGGCTCTGACCCGGTCAGCTGTCTGGTGGGCCTGACACACACTGCACATCTGCCATGCTGATGCTCAGTGCAGCTTGTGTGCGCGCCTCCCTCTCTGGCCACCTGAGCGGGTGGGCCCCCCATCCCCACCCTGGCTCATGCCCCTTCCTGGACTACTCTGGGATGGTCTCCCCCTGCTCTGGCTCCAAATTGGGGGTTCCGATGGCAGGACTCTGGTCTTCTATTTCTCTTCTTCCTCCCAGGCTGGGGACCCCGAGGGCAGGGCCTGGGTCTCTCAGACTCCTCGCCTCCTTCCCCTCTGCCCGCCCCACAGCCGAAGCGCGCACTCCGCTTCAGCCCCACTCCTGTGGGGCCCGGTCGCCCCGCCCCTGTCGCAGCTCCTCCTGCACTGGCAGTGGCCTCCCCTCCGCCGTTGCCCTCGGGTGCCCACACTCACGTCCACAATGAGGAAGTCCAGCCAGCACCAGGCGTTCGTGAAGTACTTCTTGAAGCCATAGGCCACCCACTTGAGCAGCATCTCCAGCACGAAGACATAGGTGAACATTTTGTCGGAGTACTCAAGCAGAACCTTGATGGTCTTCCGCTCCTCCAGGTAGATGTCCTCAAAGGCCTGCGGACAAGGCCAGGCAAGGGGGACATGATGTCCTGACCACTGCCAATTCCACCCTGCACTGGGCTCCGTTCGTAACAATAGCTGCCGCCCAGGAGGTGGGGAGGTGAGAAATGCAGTGGAGGGGGGTCCTCCTGGTCATTAGTGTGCCCTCCTGGGTGGGGAGTGTGCCATTGGTGGGGCGAGAAATGGTCTCACGTGGCAGGTGGACAGTAAGGCAGAACACCCGGTGCAAATGCCTCTCCCTTCACATTAAAGAGCAAGTCTCGGTTTTGGGCTAGCGCATCTTTAAGATCTTTCTAAAACTTGCCAATCTGCCTTTTTTTTTGTTTGTTTGAGATGAGTCTCACTCTGTTTCCCTGCTAGAGTGCGGTGGTGTCATCGTAGCTCACAGCAACCTCAAATTCCTGGGCTCAAGTGATCCTCCTGCCTTAGCCTCTGGAGTAGCTGGGACTACAGGCTCGGGCCACCACATCCTGGGAATTTTTCTGCTTTCAGTAGATTTCTTTCTTTCTTTTTTTTTTTTTTTTTGAGACACAATCTCGCTTTGTTGCCCGGGCTGGAGTGAGTGCCGTGGCATCAGCCTAGCTCACAGCAACCTCAAACTCCTGGGCTCAAGCGATCCTTTTGCCTCAGCCTCCCTAGTAGCTGGGACTACAGGCATGCACCACCATGCCCGGCTAATTTTATATATATATATATATATATATATATTTTTTTTTTTTAGTTGTCCAGCTAATTTCTTTCTATTTTTTTTTTTTAGTAGAGACGAGGTCTCACTCTTGCTCAGGCTGGTCTCAAACTCCTGAGCTCAAATGATCCACCCGCCTCGGCCTCCCAGAGTGCTAAGATTACAGGCGTGAGCCACCGCGCCCAGCCTACTTTTAGTAGAGACGGGATCTCACTCTTGCTCAGGCTGGTCTTGAACTCCGGAGCTCAAGCGCTCCTCCTGCCTGGGCTTCCCAGAGTGCTGGGATTACAGGCGTGAGCCACTGCGCTCAGCCCCAATCTGCCATTTTCATAAGGAGAGAGGGTGTGCAGGCTCTGCTCACAGCTTTCTGTTAGAAATAACAAAACTTAGGCCATGCGCGGTGGCTCACTCCTGTAATCCTAGCACTCTGGGAGGCCGAGGTGGGCGGATAGTTTGAGTTCAGGAGTTTAAGACCAGCCTGAGCAACAGTGAGACTCCGTCTCTACTAAAAAATAGAAAGAAATTAGCTGGACAACTTAAAATGCATAGAAAAAAAAATTAGCCGGGCATAGTGGTGCGTGCCTGTAGTCCCAGATACTTGGGAGGCTGAGGCAGGAGGATCACCTGAGCCCAGGAGTTTGAGGTTGCTGTGAGCGAGGCTGACGCCATGGCACTCTAGCCTGGGCAACAGAGCAAGAATCTGTCTCAAAAAAACAAAAACAAAAAACAAAACAACTTTTTTTTGGTTTTTGCTCTATTTACTTTATACAGTTATCTACTTTTCATAGGAAATAATATTGGTTTCTAATTAATAATAATGATTAAGTTCCACTTTACAATAAATTTATTTAAGTTGTTTGAAAGCAAAAATGTAAGTAAGTGATAGTAAAAGTGGTTTGTAGACATGAAGTTTAGGAAGCACAGGAGTAGACAAAGTCAAATCTGCGATCCTCAGAATCTAGGGGTCAAAGTTTCTAAAAGGCTAGGAGCTCTAAGTCTTTCTCCACCTCCACATTTATGCCCAAACCCAAATTCTTGAGCCAACACAGAAACTCCCACGGCTCCCAGCTGCCCTCTTCTACCTCTTGTATCTGTTTCTGTTCCTCTCGAGTTACTTCTCTCCATCCACAGTGTGCTCTGAGGCTCCCCATCCAAGCAACGGAACACGTCACTAGGGCCCTGGGGAGCTGCCTCCACCTGTCACTGCTGGGCCTCCCTGTCTGGATTCGGGGCCTCTGTGAGACACAGTGATCCAGGGGCCAGCGCTGCCAGCAGCGCCCGCTAACTGGCTCAGTGTAGACAAGCACAACAGGGTAATTCAAGTCCCCAGATGGACTTTGGGAGTTGTTCAAGATAAAAAGAAGGTGTATTTTTTTCTGAGTATGCTTCTGATAAAAAATTAAATGATGTAGAAATTATAAAAAAGAAAGTAAAAGGCAACCCCAATTTCATGATACCAAAGTAACCACTGCTAACATTTAGGTAAATGTTCTTTTTGACAGTATTTGTGTGTGAGCACACACAACTCATACATGCACGCATGTACACACCACGATTTTATAAGATGTGCTAAATATTTGCTTTGAAATTACTTTTTCCACTAAACAATACATTGTAAACATTTATTCACTCAATAATATGAATATATAAAATAATTTCTATTCTTCTTTCAAAAGGCTTTTAAAAGGCTGCATGGTATTTCACTATTTGCATATACTACTATTTATTTAGCCAATAATTCTATCAATGAGCATTTCAGTTGTTTCCAATTTATCCCTAGTAGAAACAACATTGCAGTGAACACCTTGTCTGATTACTGTGGAGGATAAATTGGGGTGGCAGGCCGAAGGTGTGCTTTTGGTACGGGTTGAGAATGGGGCCCTCTGAAGGGGACACAAATTTACACTTCATCTACAGTGCACAGAGGCGGCTCTGCCCACCACGTCACCGACACTGGTGCTGTTTCTCGTTTTTCGCCCTTCCCAGCCTCATTAATTAAACTCGTATTTCACTGCATTTTAATTTACTTTATTGCTAGTGATGGAGAAATCTTTTCCTTGGATGTTTGCAGTGTTCCTTTTGTGAATTACCTGTTCATATCCCTAGCCTCTTTTACTTAAGCATCTGGTTCATTTGGGGACATTAACTCTTTGTTTGATAACACTCTCCTAGTTCATTTTTTGTGTTTAAATCTTGTTTACTTTTGTTTACTGTACTGAAGTTCTATACTTCATTTTCATTTGTTATTATATCATTTAGTATAATTTTCATTTAGTAACCTTTATGGTGTTGTGTTAAGAAAGCTCTTGCCTATTCTAAGTCTCAGAAAAAATGACCTTTCTTTTCTTTTCTTTTTTTTAAACTTTGTCATTTTGATGTTTTATATTACAATTTTAAAAATCAAGTATATTTTGGTAAGTAGTAAATAGCCATTTTAATAACTTTTTCAGAGTAGCTTGTCAACTGTCCCAATACTTTATTAATTAATCCACTTAAAATCCACTGATTAGAAGTCAGCTTTATGATTATGCTACATTTCTATATTTTCTCACACTGATTCCAGACCTCTTTATGTGGTTTTACTGCTCTCTGTCTATTCCTGAATTAGTATCACATGAATTTCCTGGGCTATTTTAAATAATTTTTAAGACAAACTTTAGCAATGTTTTGTCAAATTCCCTTAAAAATGTTGTTAAAATTTATTGTTATTGCACGGACTCTATTAGGAACTAATATGAAGTCTCCCTACCCAAGACCAGAGTAAGTTTATCTGTTTGTCTTCTTTTGCACTTCTTAGCAAAGTTTTATAGTTTATATGTATCTCTTACACATTTCTTGTTATATTTATTCCCAGTTGTTTTAAGCTTACAGTGCTTGGCATGTAAGGAATATTTGAGAAATGTCACTTGTGACTAAATGGTTTCTCTTAGTATAAAATAGCAACTGGCAACAATTTATTTTATAGCTGGCCATATAATGTTAATAGGTTTAAAAATTTTTCTAGGCAGTCATATTATCTACAAATAGTGATATATTTCTATTATTTTTAACTCTTGTTTTTATACTTGACTACTTGGATTGACTTTAATTCTTTTATTTTCCAATTTTTATATCATGTGTTTAATTTTCTTGATTAATTGCACTGGCTTATACTTCAAAACTATTATCAAATAATGACCAACAGCTAAAATATAGTTAAATTATCCTTTTCTTATTCCTGACTTTAATGAAAATGTTTCAAGTACTCTTACTATTAATGATAATGATAAAAGTTAATTTGAGAGAAAATGTTTAATTAAATTAAGAAAATATATTTTATTTCTATTCTTACCACAGTTTTAAAAATCAGGCATTCATTGAGATAAATATATGGCTTTTCGTCTTTGTCCTGTTCATATAAATAGATTCTCTAATATAGTACCATTCTGACATTTTAGAATATGACATATTTAATCTTTGAAATATATTTCTGGATCCTATTTGCATGTATTTTGTTTAAGATTTTTGCATTATTATTCATAAGTATGGATTATGAAGTATGAGAACTGATCTACATTTTCCTTTTGGTATACTTGAGGTTTTAAAAATCAGCATTATTTAGCTTTCATAAAAAATAATTTATAGACTTTCCATCTATTTTCCCACACTAGAATGTTTTAAATAGGATTGAGATTATTTTCTTCCTTAAGAATGTGAAAGAATCTGCCTTTGGAGATGTGAGAGATTAGATTAGTTAGTGGTTATCTATTTGATTGTTTTAATTTTTCAGAGAATCAGCTTTTGAGTTTTATATATTACTTTTACTATTTATTTTATAATGAATTAATACATGTTTTTATTTTATTAATTACTTCATTTGGTTTCCCTAAGTTTATTTTGTTATTATATTTCTAATTTCTTGAGTTAAATGATTTATTTATGTTCTCTCTATTTAATAATGAAAGTGTTTAAGTAAATGAATTTTCCTCTTATTACAGTGTTGGCTACATTCCACATGCAGTATTGTCAATATTATTATTTTCCAGTTTTCTTCTACCACAGTTTTTTCTCTACCTCTATTTTTCTTTTCTTATTTTTCTAGACTGCAGGTGGACAGAATTTGTTAAATCATAATCTTTGATTTATAGCACACTATCATCTTTGGTCCATGAATGGCCCTTTTTTATTAATTAATTAAATGAATATCCATGAACCCACCACCAAGCTACTTTCTGTTTGACCCAAGGTTTGTTAAAGAATGACTTTTACTTCTGAAGTGATGGGCCTTGCAAAAAAAGAATGACATTTACATTTTTGGTGTTTGTTTTTAATCCTTCTATTTTTGCTATTTCTACCACTTTTCTTACCTGTAAAATGGGCTTAACAATAGTACCTATCTCGTAGGGTTATTGTGAGAATTGAATTAATGTTTGTAAAATGCTTGAAACAGCATCTGGTGAGTGCCGTTTAAGTGTTAGCTATTATTTTCATTATTATGCTGTTACATCAAATTTATTGATTGGGTATATTTTTTTAGATATCTAATTGCCTTATTCTTTCTACTCGAACATCAAGAACTAACAGAAGTGTGGTAAAATCTCCTAGGAACTATTGTACTATTGTCACTTTTTTGTTTTTTCCAGTGGTTTTTGCTTTATATATTTAAGTAGTGTGCAATCCCAAGAAAATATATTCATAATACAGAGTGTCCCAAAAGTCTCCATACAAAGGAAAAATTTTGTAAAATTTTGTAAATAAAGGTATAGTACATTTAGCTACAATTTCCCTTTTTCCCTATGCATGGAAAGTTTTGGGATACCCTATAGTTATATTTTGATTACAGGTTGGACCCTCTGTGTCTTATCTTAAGCCTTTAATCCTGAATTCAACAAACAATGGCACCCTGATTCTGTTGTCATTATTTGCGTTTGCCTGATCTACCTTATTATTTTGCTTCTGATATTTCTGAGTCACATTGTTTTAGGTTTGTCATTTGAGAGCACATAGCTGTTTTTTTCTTAATTTATTCAGAGTCCTTTTCTTTTAAAAGATGAATTTAATCCAGTTACGTTTATTATTAAAATACATGCTTGATCTTGCCTCTGCCATATTATTTTCTGTTTTTCGATTTTTCGTTTCCTTGTTGCTTCTTTTTTCTTCTATCTTTTGCTGTAAGATATCTGTTTTCTTTAAATTTTTTTTCCCTCAGCAATTTGGAAGGGATACAGTTTGCTTTCTGTTGAACAAGTTTATAACTTTAAATAACATACTCAGACTTCTTTTTCTCAATATATCATTGACATGGTTTTTTAACAACAGTGCTTGGCTGTCTACCCTGATTAGATTCACCAGATGCTTGCCAAAACTCCTCCACACTTATGCTAGGCTGAGCTTTTCCTCCACAGCCCAGACTAAATGGCTCTGGCTGCCCCTGTTTGTGACTGTTTAAAAACAAAACTCGTTAACATATTGTCAAATCATCCTTCTCTGAAGCCTATGGAGATTTGGCTCTAGATGCCAATGGTAAAACAGCAGGGAGGCTGCAAGCCATGGCTCCAGGCCCACTCTGGAATAGGGGAGTGGCAGTATGGGGTGCGGTGGAATACTCGGAGATTTAGAAGTGCCTCCCTATGGCCTGCCCCCTTAGGAGAAGGCAGCATGGAGTGAAGGCACATAGCCTTGGATCAAAGTGCCCTTTCTCACACTCAGTGGTCCAAAGCATTCCCTGCTAGTTGCACATCCATGGGGTTCTCACCTCCCCGACAATATAGGTACTTGCTCTACCTGCACCAGGAAAGTTTCCATGTCTTCTGCCTTCTTAATCACCCATCTCCCTGCTCCCCAGCACCTTCCAGAACCCTCTCCAGGGCTGTCCCATCTCTCCCTAAAAGGGCTCGGAGAGATCAGAGCAGGCTGCTTGGGAGCCAGATGGAGCATCCCTGGAAGGCCTCACTGCTTCTTCTAGCCTCAATACCTCCCCGTCCCCCACAGTCCAGCTCCATCTGCTTCCTCCAGGGAGTCTCCCCTGATGCTCCAGCTCCCCCCACCTCCCATGACAAGTCCTCCACTCTGTTCTTGCTCCATTCTTTCTTGTGCTGGTCTTTGACTATCTTGAACCTGCTGAATCTGGCTCCTTCAAATAGACTGGAAGCCTCTGAGGCCAGAGCTGGGGTCTCCTCCTCCTGTTGCTCCCCCGTGGCTAGATACACAGGGCTAGATATTAACACAAGGAAAGCTTAGAAAAGACCTATCGAACAAATGGAAGGTCAAGACAAAGGACTCTGGAATCCAACTGCCTAGGTTCCAAAGCCAGACCTACCATTCCTGAGTGGTCAGACCCTGGGCGAGTTAATGTTTCCACAAAGGGTGGTGGTCATGGGGATTAAATGCAATGATGTGTGAACTATATGGTATCACCTTTAGCCTGGAGAAGACATGGACTAAGCTGATAAAGACACTACTATCAGCCAGCATTGTTAACTATGTCATAAGGACCTGTGCTATAGTTTGGTTTGTGTGACCTTTCCAAATCTCATGTCGAAATTTGATCCCAGTGTTGGAGGTGAGGCCCAGTGGGAGGAGTTCGAGTCATGGGGGTGGATCCCTCACGAACAGTTTGGTGCCATCCTCATGGTAATGAGTGAATTCTCGGTTTCCAGGAGAAATGACTGTTAACAAGTTTGGCACCTCCCGGCCCTCTCTCTCATCACGTGATGCCTGTTTCCCTTCACCTTCTGCCATGAGTGGAGGCTTCCTGAGGCCCTCACCAGAAGCAGATGCTGGCACCATGCTTCTTGTACAGCCTGCAGAACCAAGAGCCAAATAAACCTCTTTTCTTTATAAATTATCCAGCCTCAGGTATTCCTTTATAGCAATGCCAATGGACTAAGACAGCCTGACAGGACACCTGATGCTGTACAGGTGGGTGTGTCACCAGAGCTCTGGTGTGGGAGGCTGTTGACCTGGGGAAATCATTCTCTTTTGTGCAACAGGGGCTGAACATATGGCCTCTGTGAGCCCTTCCTGCTCTGGCTTCGTACGTGCTGTGGGTGGGGAGTTTGTGAGCTGCTCCCTGCTCTGGGGGCCTGGAGAGCACATTTCCAGCAGAAGCTCTGCCCCAGTTTCTGGTCTGGCTTTCTAGCTGGAGACCTCCTTTCCCTGCCCTCCCCTCCTCCTCCAGCCCTCCCTGCCCCAATCCTGCATCCCCGGGAGGGTACCAGCGCTCCACTGCTGAGCAGGATCATGAAGATGATGAAGCTCTCAAACCAGCTGTGCTCCACGATGCGGTAGCAGGTCTTGCGCAGCCGCCACCAGACCTTCCCTGGGGCCTGCGTGGTGTCCACCACACAGCAGGGACAGCGCCGGACACAGCCTATGGGAGAGGTTGAGGGTTAGGCCCAGTTTAGGGCCTGCGAATACCCATGTCTAATGGCAAAATGTTGGGTGGCTGAGGGAATGGCTGAGTTACAGTGATGGGGACAGGGCCACATGGTGGGGGGAGGGCTGTGGGAACTGCACCCGGGACCACAGACTCAGCAGGCACTCCATGGAGGGGCTGGATGCACTAAGCACCCAGGGAGTGGGTGAATAGCCTGGTAGGTCTGGGCAGGGGCAAGGCTGCAGTTGGGATGCGTTCCAGCTTGTCCTCTGCTCATCTGGGAAACCCTCCCCCTGGGGAAATGTCAGGAACTCCTGGGGTGCTCTGTCCCTGGGGCTTCTCCACATTTGCAATGTCTGAGCCTTGGGAAACGCAGAACTCCTGAAGACAGCCTCCACTGCAAACCTTCCTTTTATCCCCAGCTGTCCTCCAAATATACCACCCATTCATAAAAGCTACGGACGCCAGTCATCAATATGGCCATATGTCACACCTGCCTCAAGTATTTACAGAGGGCCTACTATGTGCCAGGTGCCATGCCAGGGCCTGGTGGTCCAGGGGTGAATTAGAGTCAGGCCCTGCTGCTATGCGGGCATACAGTGGTGCTACCACACCACAAACACAGTGTCACCAGTCCTTGGTGTGGTGACGTGCTGGGCAGATGCAGGAACCCTCCTGGTCACAGAGGAATGGAGAAGGTGGGCAGACATCCAGGTCAGGGTGAGGGTGCCACACAGCTCTGGGCCTCAGGGCAGGACTGAGACTGGGGCAAAGGACTGCCCAGGCCAGTACCTTCAGTGAAGCAGTCCTCTGGATCCTTGACGTCCTCGCCGAGGTCAGGGATCTGCTCCAGGAGGTCAGCAGTGTTGGTCACATCTGCTGTGCTGCCCTCGGAGTAACTGTCCTCCTGGATCTGTGGGCAGGGGTGTGGGGTGGGCTCAGCAGCCTTCAGCCTTGAGCGCACAGTCTGGGGGAGCTTGGGGCTCCCAGAGGGGAGGTGGCCAGACCATCTTACCCTGCACACCCTGGGATCTGTGGTCGGGGGTGAGGGGAGGGGAACCTGCCAGGGAGCCACCTCGGGCCAGTCAGGGCTGAGCCAAGGCTGGACCTCAGGGCTCCTGGGTCCACAGTTCTGGTCTGCTGGAGTCTAGGGTGGGGGTGCAGGGAGTATGGAGGGGTTCTGGGAAAACACTGGGATGGGGACTGCTGGGAACAAAACAGACATGGAGCAGCAACATGCACACACACTAGGACTTGGACACATCCTGGTGGCTTGACACATGCAGTGGGAACAGGCATGCCACATCCAGAACAGGGTCAGACCCACGATCACACAGGCACATGTAGGCAGCGAGGCCAGACACGAAGAGAACAGGCCAGCAGCCCGGCCCATACTTTCTGCCCGGTTCCTGTGCGTGCTGTGTCCAGGGCAGAGAGCCTGTAGTAAGACTGAGAGGGTGCTGAAACCTTCCCTTCCCGGCCATGGAGGGGTCTGCGCCCCGACCTTGATAAGCTGATTATAGGGGGGCTACAGAGAGGCCCATGCCTGTGGACATGCCCTTGTGAATGTCTGTGTGTGTCACTTGTGGGTGCAGATGGCTAAGGGTGTTGCCGTGGCCACTGCAGAGCCCTGCCCAGTCCCCCTGCTAGACCAATGCCCCCTTTCCCAGCCCCTGTGAATGCTGGCTGCTTAGCTGGCCTCCCCTGCAGAGAGCTGCCGTCCTTGACGGATGCCCGACACCAGTGCTGGACTGATACAGGAGCACAAAAGGCCAGCCAGCCCCTGCCTTGAGCTGGGACAGCGCTGTGGTGCAATTCATGCTCCAGAGCTCCCCTTGGCACCAGGCTGAGGCAGACCCCAGCTGAGATGCCTTCTTGTGGCTTCTTCCTTTGCCTCATCCTGCTTCTCTTACTTCCTTAAAGGTTTCTCTTGAGAGCAGCCCCTCAGCAAGTCATTTGCATAGGAATCCCTGTCTCCAGCTTCGCTTCCAGGGAACATGACCCCAAGGCAGGTGCACAAGGAAGGGGTGTCTGTGAAGGAGATCCTCCGTTTGCTGCAGGCCAGGGCCAAGCCCCCTAGCTCGGCCAGCCCCGCTTCACGTCAGCTCAGGCCCAGGTTCCAGTTAGCGATGGGCCCGTCTGGATTCGTGGGCAGGCCTGTGCTCCCAAGGCTGCCTTCTCTTTTCTGCCTTTGGCAAATCACTCTGCTTAAGTCTCAATGTCCTCTTTGCAATTTTGAGGTTTGCGATGGGGAAGGGCTGGATTCTGGGGGAGAATGAGCCTGCTGCTTGGTGCAGGGTGGATCTGTGGCCAGAGGGGTGAAGCTCTGCCTTTCATGGTCCCCCACGGCTTTGAGGGTCCCCTCCCTCCCCTTCCAGCTCAGCTGGGTCAGCAGGAGCCGGGCTGTGAAAGTGACAGGCCAGAGGAGATCTTCGTGCTGTTTTTCTCTCCAGACACCGGAGCTGTCTAAGGTATGTGGGGCTGTCGTGCAGGAGAACAAGTTCTTAGGATCCTACTGCAGGTGAGACGAGGGAGTCCTTTTTCCAGGAGAACCCCAGCCCATCTCTCGCCCCCTTTCACAGGCCCCACCATGAATTGATTTGAAGAAAGGAAGAAGTTACAGAACTCGTTCAAAGGCCAACATTCTGGTAAGAGAGCCCCTCCTCTCCCGTGACTTTCTGCCTCCCTGGTGTCTTCTGTTCCCACATGCCTTCAAGTGTCAGACCATCCAGGGGAGAACCGTGACCTGCACAGTTGGGACGATGACTGCACTATGCCTTCGGACTCCAAAACTGGCCATGAGAGCAAAGCCTCCCGCGAGCCCATTTCACAAAAGGGAGAAGTCACAAGTGCTAGACTGAGAAGCGAGGTCTGCAGGACAATAGCCACCACGCACTTTCTCTGAACATGTGGCTGCTACCTTCCACAGGCCTGATGTGAGTGAGTTTGGGTGGCACAGTCAGCAATGCCACCAGCCCTTAGCTCAGAGGTTGCAAACTCAATGCTCACAGAGCCAGCAGGTGCGGGAACGCAGTCAGGCAGGTGGCTTTGTGGCAAATCAGAGAGCTCCACCAGCATCCAGGGGGCGGGCTACCACTTGTCTCTTGGCAGGGTAGCACCTCTTCCAATTTTTCAAGAGAAGCCAGAAATGCAGACTTTTACATAAATGTTACCAAGTTTTAAATGGTAGTAGCTAATTCAAAGTAAAACCTTTTTGTGGCCAGAACAAAACCCGGGGGTAGGCTGGGTGGCCTCCTGTTTGTAGCCTCTGCTTTGCTGCAGGTTAAGAATCAGCTGGTAGCCAATGTGCCCAGAACTCTTTCTCAGAGCTCCCTCGAAGTCCTCTCTGGATGAGGAGTTCACAGGACAAACGTTTGCCAAACAGGACCAAAACACAGAGAAAGTGTGTGAGGAGGGGGTGAACTCACGGAGGTGGCGGGTTAGTCCTGTCTCAGAGTCCCAGGCTGGCTGCTTTCAGAACTGCCCTGAGACCCCGGGCCCTGTGCCATCTCTCCCGTCAGGGCAGGGATGCCCACCCTCCCCTCTGCAGACTGGTCTCCCACGCTGCCCGTGACAGCGGCTGCGGCTCCCAGCAGCAAATGCAGGCGTGTCCTGGAACTTCTCACTGCCTGGCTCCAGCCCAAGCAGCAGCGCCCAGCCAGCTTCAGGGACAAAGGTGTGTATTACCTCACCGCACCCTGTGGCCCGGGGCTCTGTTCTCCGCTGCCGCCAGTCTGCCGGAGACGCACTGGCCTCGGCCTCGGAGGAGGCAGTCTCTGACACCTGGCTCCAGGTCCTGGGCTCCGGGGGGGCCTCAGGGCCTCCAGACACAGCCTGGGATTCCTGCTGAAGAGACCCCAGCCCATGAGCTGTGCCCATGCACCCAGGCAGAGGGTCTCCAGGGCCCTGGCCCTGTGGCCCTCAGGCCCTGCTCATGCAACCGGGGCACTGCCTCCTGCCCTGCTCATGAGGCCTCCGTCTCATTGAATACCCCTCCCTCAGGGGCCATAAATGGGCAGGTGGGAGGCTCCTGGTAGGTACAGGCAAAGGGCCTCTAGCCAGACAAAGCCCCTGGCCAGCCGGCCATAACTCCCTTTCCTGACTCCCTGGAAGGTGCAGCCGGGCCATGATGCCCAGCTCACAAACACTGGCAGCTCCGCTTCAGAAGGACATGCTGACTTCCCCCATGAGTTCCCGTGGCACCCCAGCCTGCCTGCATGTGCGTGAGCTCACACACACGCACACACACACATGCACGCACGCACGCACACACACACATGCACGCACGCACGCACACACACACAGGCCCCAGGGAGCCACAGCTAACAGGCTCAAAGACAGAAAGGAGAGGGAAATGCAGGGGCAGCTGGAATTCCACTCCCGTGCCAGAGATAATTGGAAGCCGTGGCCCTGGCAACGCCAAACCCCTCCCCCATCAGACATGGCCACCACCCCACAACCTGACTCGAAGGGCCAAGGCTGGCCTCTGGGACAATAGGGAGGCAGCAGGATGTGAAAGCAAGCCCGGAGCCTCAGATCAAGTTCCACACATGGGGAGTGGCTGCTCTCCATGGCCAGGCCACCCAGTGCAGGCCAGAGGAAGTGGCCAGGTGGGCCTGACTCCACAGAGAGCCTCTCCTCACTGCTTGACCTAAAGACCTGAGGAGAAGCCATCTGAGCCTGGCCCAGGCCAAGGGAAAACCAAGTGGGGGGGCCCTGTCTGCTTTGCCCAGACTCTGGTCCCAAGTGTTAAAAATAACAGGTTGGAAGATAAGATAGTGCTGTCCCTGACACTCCGTCTTAGGGATGCTTATTTTTAAATCTCAGAGTTAGCCCTGGGAGCGGGAGGAGGGGGCAGTCTAGAGGTCAGAATGCCACACTCCTGCCTCACTGAGACATTCCACCTTGCTGGCCCTGGGGGAACGATGATGGTTGGTGTGGGGACTGGGGCCAGGGGCTCTGTCCTAGACTCATGAGGAAGTCCTGGCAGGCCTTTCTCTCTTGCCATGCCTCAGTGTCACTATCTGTACAATTAGCTCCCCAAGGACCAGGCAAGGAACGAGGGATGGGCAACAGCACCTCCCCATGTCCCCTCCTGAACGGGGCTAGGGAGAGAGGGCTGAAAGCTGGTCTGAGCACCCCTCTGAGAGGCTGGCTGTTGGGGGGAGGGCCTGCCGTCTACCCCCAGCCCATTCCACGCTCAGGCTGTCTGGCAGGGGCAGCCACTTTGAACAGGCTGGGTCCCCTGGACAGCAGAGCGCTGGGCCCTATGTGAGCAGGTGCTGCAAACACGTGGGGTGGGAGCTCACCTGCTTGCTGGAATCTTCCTCAGTGCCCAGGCTGTTCTCCTCATCCTCCTCTTGGTCATCTGTGTCTGACTCAGCCACGGCGATGGGCACACACACAGGCTCTGGATCCCCAGGGGCACCCTGACCTGGACGCTTGCTTTCCTCAAACCGTGTTTCCTTGCGGGCCGGAGGTGCCTTCTCCACCTCTGGGGGTGGTGGGGAGCTGGGGGTGCCCATGCAGCTGGGCAGCTGGCCACGGGAGGCAAGGGCTGCGGGCTTCTGGGGCCGCCGTCGCAGGAGCCCACAGGAGAAGTCCCAGGTGGTCCGTTTGACAAAGCGCAGGCCCCGACGGATGCGGGCCAGGGCCAGCTGGAGGTTGTTCAGCTCACCGTCCTCATCAGGGACTGTGAGGTTGTCTGCACTGAAGGAGCTGAGCAGCAAGGCCAGGAAGAGGTTCAGGACCTGTGGAGGCAATGGGTCAGGTCCTGTGCCACCTCGTGGACGTGCAGCCTCGGTTCCATGATGGGAGACCGAGGCCCAGAGACCTTAAGGACTGCCTACGACAAACACCTCTGAGGCCCGAACCCAGGGCCCTGGACCCTGATCCTAACTCCTCATTCTCTTGAATAAGGAGGGTTTGTCTATAAAAGAAAATTCTAATCCCTCTTTCTAAGGGCTCAGACAGTCTGAATTGAGGATGTTCAGACCCCGGTCCCTGTGTCCTGGCTCAGGTTCAGTGGGAGAACTAGGTGTTCATCCAATGTCAAAGCCTACAGATGGGGACAGGCCCAGCAGGGCGTTGCCCAGGGTCTCACAGGGAGTAGGCGGCAGAGCCGTGTCCTGGCACCAGCTGCTTGTACACACAGGCTTCCCTCCCTTCCCTCCGTCTGCTGCCTTGGGGGTAATGGGGACATGGGGTCATGAGGGCACAGGGCTCCTCCCTGGGAAGTGTCAGTCCAGGAAGGGACAAGACAGAATCCCACCCAGAAGCAACATGGAGCTCTTGGGGCTTTCCCGGGGAGGGGCCTGTGTGTCTGTTGGTGAAGGATGGGCAGTGATCTGCCTCTGAGTTCCCCACAAAAGCCGGCTCAGGGTGCAAAGGTCTGGGGCTGCCGCTGTGGCGCACACTCAACCTGCATCCCACACTCCACCTGCGTCCCACGCTCCGCCTGCGCCCATGCTTTCCAGCTGAGGGACACAGAGGCCTGGGCAGAGAAGGGGGCGATGGCAGCAAAAGAGGCCAGGAGGGCACGGGCACCCCGCAGGCACTTGGGCTAACCGTGGGGCCAGGCCTCAGAGAGGCGGCTGTCTGGGAGTGAGGGTGCGGAGGGCGCTGTGTGAGGGAGAGAGCCTGATACGCTGCCCTGCCGGAGTCAGAGGAGGGGCTGAGGGCTCAGAGGTCCCAGAAGGCACTCACTTTACCGAGGTCGTTTATTAGGGCTTGTGGATGTGGATTCTTGAGGGGATATGCATAACCCCTCAGCCTTTGGATTGTTCTGGACAACTGCTCGTTGTCATGCCATCCTGCAAGTGAGAAGCTTTAGCTTTTGTTTAAAAAGAGGGCTTTTGTTGTGTGGCAGGGGCTGGGCTTGGGCCCATTTCCCAGTTTCATGGGGGGTCCATTAAGACAGCAGTGGGTTGGCTCCCACACAGGGGTCAGACGGCCCCGGAGCATCCCCAGGCCACTGGGCCCACCGTGGGCTTGGTGTCTCCTCCTCCCAGGAGCCCTCATGGCAGGGTGGCATATGAGGGTGGGTGCACAGTTCTCCTTGGAAATCCACTCCGAGCCCCTGTTCTGCCTTCTCACGAGCCCCTAAGAGAGCTCAGCTCCCCCACCCCCCACCCCAGGGACTCCACACCTATCAGGAAGCCAGGAATGAGAATGCTGATGAAAGCAGCCTCAGAAACATGTCTTTGGTTTAAAAGTAACGCATATTCATGTGGACAGTACAGAAAGTTAAGAGCAGGCACTCCCGACGTATCTCTATGGAGAAATGATCAGTTCTGACGCCTGGTAGCCTTTTTTATGTCGTCACTGGGGGTGGGCTGGGGCATGTGACGTGATTCAGAGCAGCTGTCTACACTGACCTCTGGCCTGGCCCCTGGCCTTTGTCCACAATGGCTCAGACCCCATGGCCCGCCTCTGTTCCTGGTGTCCCGCCCTGGTTCCTCCCCCCAGCAGCCCTCAGTCACACCTGGCCCTACACCCGCTGACCTACAGGAGCCTTGCGCCCAGGCTGGGGGCAGGGCAGGGCGGCGCCTAGGGCCTCCCTCGTCTCGGCTTCAGAAGTCCAGCTTCTGGTGCTTCCCCGTCAGTCGTGCTGCCGCTGCTCTCCTCCCCTCCCTGATCGTCATTTCCCATTTCAGTGGCAATCTTGCTTCCACCCACGCCAGGCAGCAGCCCAACTCCTGAGGCGGCCGGGAGGGGGCTGCGTGGGCTGGCGTTCGCTTCCCTCCTCCAGCAGCCTCTAATCTTCCCATCCCCAGGCAGATCCGCTGGGAAATCGCAGGGCTCTGTGTGTGAGGGCAGCTCAGCGTGGCCCTGGGCTGAGTGCTCGCAAACTCCATTCTCCTTAGATAGACAGAGTCTGGCAGCCCCTGCGGTTGGGCCAGGGGCTGAACGAGGCTCCACCTCAAGGGGCAGCCACTCTGAAGGGACAGAAGGCGGGTGTGGGCACAGCCAAAGAACTGGGTTCTATTGGCACTGTGCACTGACTGATGCCCTGGTTCCTCTTCGGGCTCTGGGCTCTACATTTGAGGCCTGAGGGGAACTCCCAAAGTGGCCTCTCCTGTCCTGGCTGGGTTAGGGCACATGGGAGGAGAAAGCAGGCACATTTGGGGAAAGGCTCTGAAATCTACAGCCCATAGCATTCACCCCACAGCAGGCTGGAAAAGTGGACCCGAAACCTCTCTGTGAGCTGATGAGTCTCTGAGCTGCCCACGACAGAGACATAGCCACTGCAGGAGCCAGACAACGCAGGTATGATGGCCGAGCATGTGTGGGCCACCTGTGTATCCAGGAAGGTGGCTTCATGTCCACAGTGGACACTGACTTCTGCCTGAACCACTGAGTTGCCTCTACGTTGCCTCTTCCTAAGGCTCCTTCTCTGGCATTTAGACTTTGCTCTCTCAACTCCAGAATTCCCCACGCTGTAAAGACACAAGGCAAGATGCACCTCCTAGGACAGACAGGTGGCCATAGGAGCAAAGGTGTGCGCCCTGCATAATGGGACAGCAGAGACTCCAACCACAACTGCTCAGGGTGACATACAAAGCTCCTACAGAGTCCCACGTCACCTGGGCTTTGCTCGCCCTGCTTAGAATTACCTGTTATCAGGTCTGCTCTAAACCCTCCTCCAGGAAGCCTTCCTTGATGTCCCTAGCTGAAGGGGAGCAGCACTCGTGGGGTCCTCCTTAATGTCTCTGATCACTCTGACCAGTCTGAGAGCTATTTCAGGCCCGTTTGAACTTCCCACCCCCCCAGTCTCTCAGGAGGGTGAGTAGTGTCAGGGTTGGTGCCACATGTACCTCTCTATGCCCAATGGCATCTGGCACAACAGTTTGCATGCAACAGGGGCTCAGCAAATGTTTGTTAAGCAGAATTGAAAAACCATGTGAAAATTCGCTGATAGCAAATGACAACAAAACAATGGGTAGATGAGTAAATAAATACATGAATGAATAAAAATGAGTAAATAATGAATAAATAGGTAAATAAGTGGGTGAATGAATAAATGAACAAAATGCAATGAAGAATGAGTAAATGGATGGGTGGATCAATGAGTGATTGTGTCAATAGCTGGACAGATAGATGAGGAGATGATGGATGGGACTGGTAATGAGTGAATGGATGGGTGGGTTGACAGATAGATGGGGTGGGTGAATGAGTGGGGGGTATGAATGAATGAGTAGATAGATGAGTGATGGATGAATAGAGGGATGGATGGGTGGATGGATGGGCAAATGGATGTGTGCGTACGTATGTGGGTGAATGACAGGGGTTGATGAATGGGTGATTGATGGACAAATAGCCGGTTGATGAATGAATGGATGGATAGATGAGTGAATGAATAAATGGGGGTTGATGGATGGATGACTGGATAAATGGATGGGAGGATTGGTAACTACCAATCCCCTAGACTGATGGAAAGGTGGACAGATGGATGGGTGGGTTTGTTGGTGGGTGGGTAATTGAAGAGTGGATGGATGGTTAGATAGATGAATATGTGAATAAGCAGACAGATGAAAGAATGAATGGGTAAGTAAATAGATTGTTGATAAGTGTGTAGTTGGATGGGTAAGCGGGTGCATAGGTGGGTGGTTGAATGAATGGGTGAGTAGAGAGATGGACGGAGTAGTGAATGAGTAGACGGATGGTGGGTAGATGGTTGGATGAGAGATTGATGAATAGGTAGGGGTCTGATGGACAGACTGCTGGGTGAGGGAGTAGATGGAAGGAAGGGCGAGTGGATGGATACATGGATGACTAGGTTGGTAAGTAGGTGGGTGGACAATGGATGGGTGGGTGAGTGTGTGGGTGTGAGGCCCTTGGCCAACTCACCACAAGGTTGCCAATGACCATGACAAGCAAGAAGACCAGCAGGCACAATGACTGCCCAGACACCTCCATGCAGTCCCACATGGTCTCAATCCACTCGCCACAGAGGATGCGGAAGATGATGAGGAAGGCGTGGAAGAAGTCCATCATGTGCCAGCGAGGCAGCAGGCCTGAGTCGCTGATGCGGTGCCTCAGCTCCGAGTAGTTCTTGCCAAAGAGCTGCATGCCCACCACGGCAAAGATGAACACGATGATGGCTAGCACCAGCGTTAGGTTCCCCAGTGCCCCCACTGAGTTCCCGATGATCTTGATGAGTGTGTTCAGGGTGGGCCACGATTTGGCCAGCTTGAAGACCCGCAACTAGGGAAGGAGGAAGAGAAGGGGTCTTTGTGAGGGGCTCTGGGTTCCCAATGCCCATGGATGCCCTTACCCACCCCAGCTCCTGCCTGAAAGCCCTGGGAGCCTTTCCCCATTTCTCCAAGAGCACGCACTACTGTTCCTCTCCACAGCCTGAGGGCAGATTCCCTGAGCACTGCTCTGGGAGTCAGGTCAACAGCTCAGCCTCATTTCCCCCAACTGAGCCCTTTTCTCTGTCCCCACACCAGCCTCCTACCTGCCTCAGTCTCACTTCTAGGAACTGCTCAGTTAGATAGATTCTCCCAACATGGAATGCCTTTTTTCTTTTTGATCTATCCTCATTGGGCATCCTTCAGGCCGGCTCCAACTATCTCTGACTCATCCAATTACCTCCATTTTTCTCTCCTCTCAGTTATCACAGAGAAAGAGGGTAGGTGCTTAACATTTATTGAATGCTTACTATGTGCCAGGCCTTGTGCTTAGGATGGATTAACTCATTTAAGAACTCCCAATAACCACACGATGTTGGCACTATTACTTCATTTAACAGATGAAGGAGCCAACCCTTCTTGTCTGAGTCTCTTGGCTCACAGCAGTGGAGTCAGGATTTGAACCCACCACCTTGGCTTTCCCTACTGCCTCCACCATCCTGCCCTCCTACATCCCCCAGTGGAGCCATACACAATGCTCAGGACCTTCTCCAAGAAGCCTTCCCTGACTGTACCTCCAGCCCATGTTTGGAACTCTCAGGCATTTTGAGCTCCAAGTGTGGTCCAGAGACCAGCAGCTTTGATATCACCTGAGACCTGCTGAATCAGCATCCGCATTTTAACAAGATCCCCAGGTGGTTTGCGTGTGCATTAAAATTTTTAAAATGCTGATTCAGAAACCAGTAGGCAGAACCTTGGATGAGCCACAAGCAGACCTGGCTCTACCTGTTACTTGCCATGTGGCTGTGGGAAATTCATTTCACCTTTCTTAGTCTCCTCATCTGTGAAATGGGGATGTAGTAATACCAGCCCCACTCCTGGATCCTATAAAGACTAATGGGGTTATTGTGGCTTTGTGAATCATCAGAATGGTCACCCCAATTGCCCCCCTGGAGGGATGTCTCCTGTCCAGTCTATCCCTGCACCCCCACCCAACACCACCGGCACTGGGCTGGGCACCCAGGGGCATCAAGCAAATGGCTGTTAGGTGAAGGCAAGACAGATCACAGTGGGGGTGAATGACTGGTGACCTCTTAGAGGGGTGTGCCCAGCCCCTCCCGCCCTCCCCCCAACTCCCCGCAGGGGGTCCAGCCAGTACCAGGCGGAAGGAGCGCAGCACCGACAAGTTGCTCATGCGGGACAGGCCCAGCTCCATGAGGCTAAGGATGACGATGATGCTGTCGAAGATGTTCCAGCCCTGCTGGAAGTAGTAGTAGGGGTCGAGGGCAATGATCTTGAAGGTCATCTCTGCTGTGAAAATCCCTGTGAAGACCTGAGGAGGAAGCAGGAATCAGGGGTTCCTGACTTTGGGCTGGAAAGACCCAGAGCTGGCCAGCAGGGGCACCGTGCCTCCTGCTCCGCAGGGTCTCCCCCTAGGCTGCCAGCTCTGACTGCGCCCAGGCTCCCGGGGGGCTTGCTGGGCCACGGCCCAGGCCCTGGGGGACAGCTCACCAAGGGCAACACCAGCCTGGCCTTAACAACCTGGGCCCATCGCGGGCTCCCAGCCTCACAGCTCTAGAAGACACCTGTGACGGGGGAGGTGGAGGTGGGCGGTGACATGACCCAGCGCCAGACTCCATCCAGTCTGTGTCTCCACAGGAAGTGCCTTCACCCCACACGCACCAAATCCACACATCCCCACAAGTACTCATGGCTCTCCTGACTCGGGGCCTCTGGCCATGCTGTTCCCGCTGCCTGGTGCACCCTCCCTCCTTGTCCACATGGGGAACTCTTCCACTGTAAGAAGGACCAGCCACCATTCCTCGAGGGCTGACGATGTGCCTAGTCCTGGGCTAGAATGCTTTGCATGTGCTGTTTCTTTTGATCTGTCCAACAACTCCGTGAGGGAAGTATCATTGTCTGCATTTTACAAGTAAGGAAACTGAGGCACTGAGAGGTTAAGTCACTTGTCTGGGGTCACGTAGCTAGTGAGTTTGAGAACAAGATGAACCCGGTGCTGTCCTTTAAGACTTAGAGCAACCCCCTCTCCCTTCTGGAAACATTCTTGAGTGGCCAGTGGCTGAGCTTTGTCTGGTTCATGAGCCCCAAGCTGCCAGCCTCGGCCAACAGAGCCCCGTGGTCAAGGGGGGCCAGGCAGCCGTGACCACAGCCAGCTACCCCTCACTGTGCCAACTGCTGTGACAGGAGCACACAAGAGCTCTTCAGGCCTGCTTGGTACACCCACAGCGCTGCTACTCATTTCTGGAGACTGAGCTCAGGAAAGGCCCCACACCTCACTTTGCCCAGGTTCCCAGCTATTTTGGCAGCAAGATAGCAGATATTAGGTGGAGCCAGGGATCAGGGAAAAAAAAAAAAGAAGAGGCTTTTGGGGAATTCCTTTGGGGAGGTGATAAATAGAAGATTCTTTGGGAATAACAGCATCATCTGGAAGCTCTTTAGAAATGCAGAATCTTGGAGGACCCCTGACCTGCTGAATCGGAATCTGCATTTTGACTAGTGAAATTTGAGAGGTGCTATTTTTGAACTTGAGTTCTCAGACTTGGTGCGCTCTGGAATCATCTAGGGAGGTTTCAAAATACCGATGTCTGAGTCCTATCCTAGAAATTCTGTTAAATTGGACTAGCCCAGGTTTGGGGATTTTAAAAAACTTCCCAGGTGATTCTTATGTGCAGCTAAGCTTGAGAAGTATGTAAATTTTGGTACCAGACATCCTTCCAAAGGCTTACCCCAGGCTTTCGAAGGCCACGTGGATCAAAGCTCGATGGTTTAAGTTGTGCAG
The DNA here is from genome assembly GCA_004363605.1 of Indri indri. Lineage (NCBI taxonomy): Eukaryota > Metazoa > Chordata > Mammalia > Primates > Indriidae > Indri > Indri indri. The sequence continues at coordinate 22,361 of RJWJ010009207.1, forward strand.
AGAATGGCAGACCCGGGGTCCAAATCAGGGCCTGTCGCTGTGTGAACTTGGGCCACTTTCTTCATCTCTTTGAGCCCCGAGTGTCCTCAGACATAACATGGGGATAGTAATAACTCCATAGGAGGTTTCTAAGAGTTAGAGCTAGTGGATTCAAAGTGGATGTTCTGTATGAGAGGGCAGTTACTGTTATCGTCGGCAACATTTATTATGACGGCTGACCGTGGCCAAGAGCTCCAGACCCAGGCAGGGGGTGCCTTCAGATATAAACAACCCTGTATGTTTTATAGGCTCGCTGGGATCTGGCAGATGGAGACTCTGAGCATGGTAACCCACTCCCCCTGACTCCTGGCAGGAGGTCTAGGAGGCCATCAGTGCTAACGGTGGCTTTCCAGGTAGTGGGGGAACTTCTGGGGAACTCCAAACTCTCCTTGACCTTGGCATATGTCTTTAATGGGATCATACTCTCCACATGTGAACCTACATTTAAAACATAACAGCTGGTGAACGTCCTTCCATGCCAATTAAACACAATCTACAGCATCATTTTTTTTCTTTTCTTTTCTTTTTTTAATATTTGTGGCATATTTCACTGTACAGATGTGCCAAAACTAGTTTAACAATTTCCCTGCGATAGGCATACTTTTTTCCCTATTAAAAACAATGTCACAATAAATATTCTTTTACATATATGTTTTAAAACAACTTGTCTAATTTTTTTCCTAGAATGGATTTCTTGAAATGAAGTTGTATCGCCAATGAAGATTTTTAGAGCTTCTGACACATACTGCTAAATGATCCACAGAGACAGGTTTTAACCAATTCCATGAGCTGTATGTAACTATTTCCCTTTAACTATGCTAATACTGGGTATTCCACTTCCACCAACTTTTCTAACCCAACAGGACACTGTTGTTTTATTGATTTTATCATGTTTCTTTGATTTTTGTATTTCTTCTTCAGTGAAATTGATCATACCCTTTGCTTATTGTTCTATTTGGGCGTTTGTTCTTTTGGTATTGTTTATAAATATACTTTATATATTAAGGATATTACCCTTTTGTCTACTATACGTATTGCCATGATTTTCCTGGTTTGTCATTTACCATTCTTGTATTTTTTACATTAAAAAATACTTTAAGAATGTATACTTTAAGTATAGGATAATATAATTAATGAGTACCTTTGTACATACTACCAAACTTTGCTGAATATTAACATTTTGCCATATTTGTGTGAAATCTTGTTTTATTTTTCCTTATAAAGCAGGGGTCCAAAGTGGGTGGAGGAAAAACTTAGATAGCATTTGCTATATGCCAGGCACTGTTCTAGTGTTTTCCATATATTAAATCATTTAATCTTCACAGTAGCCCTATGAGATATTGTATTATCTACATGTATATTTTTTCTTTCTTATTTTTTTATGCCTCTCTATCTCCAGTTATTTTTCTATTTTTTATTTTTTTTGCATCTCCATTTATAGACAGGAAAACTGAGATGCAGAGATGGTTAAGCCACTGACCCATATGATGGCTTCCACCATGTGTCATCACAGATAAAACTGAAGCCACCTATAGCACCACATTCACTCCAAGGTAATCACTATCCCAAATTTGATGTTTATCATCCTACACGTTTTTACATTTTTAATATATATAATAATAACACATAGTAGTTTTGAATTATTTTAAGCTTATATAAATGGGCTATGCTGTATGTATTCTCTTTCAAGGTCCTTTTATTCTTAACATCATGTTTATAAGATTTATCTATATTGATACATTTATACATATTCATTCTACTTGTGTACAGTATTTCAATTTATGAATATACCACAATTTATGTATCCACTTTTTAAAATGGATGGATAGATGTTTATGCTGATTCTAATTTTCCCTGTGACTAACAACGCTGTAAAGAACTTTCTTTTACATGTTTCCTTGTACAGATGTGTGAGACTTTCTAAATAATACATACATCTGAAACTGTTGAGTTGTAGGGTATGCACATCTGTGACTTACTGGATATTGTACAATACTCCCCAGAATGGCTGTACGAAATCCACACTTACAAACTGTGAGTTCCCACTGTTGCACAACCTTGCCTACACATAGTTTATTTTTGATTCTCTTATGGGTGAGAATTAGTGTTTCAATATTGCTTTAATTTCCACTCCTCTGTGTTTCTCTTCATTTATTTATAACCATCCAAATCTCCTCCTTTGTGATTTGCTTGTCATTTCCTCTGTCCATTGTTGTGGTTGTGTTTTTATCACTGGCTTGTGCCTCTTTTTCTTACTGATGTATAAGTGTTCAATATTATCTGGATTTCACATCTTTCTATTAAATACTTTTCATAATATCAATTTCTAGCTCGTGGTAGTGATTTCATCTAGTTTGTAATATCCTTTGTTGTACAGATATCATAAATTTTAACACAGGTGAATTTTTTCTTTCATAGCATAAACTTTTTGGATTTTTTAGGCATTCCCAACCCTAAGATCTTAAAGCTTTTTCTCCTATTTTTATTCTTTTAAAGCTTTAAAGTTTTGCTTTATCACATTTAGGTGTTAAACCCAACTCCCCTGCATCTAATTTATGACTATGATGTGAGGTAGGGATCCAAATTTATTTTCTTCCAGATAGATGACCGTTCGTCCTAGTATCATTTATTGAACAGTCCATCCTTTCCTACTGATTTATAATGCCGTCTCTGTTATTTATCAAGTCTCCAAATATAGATCGTTCTATTTCTAGGATTTCAATTCTGTAGCACTGATCCATTTTTCTATCTCTGCACCAATGCTATATTGTTTTTGGCTTTATAATATATCTCAATATATGTTAGTAAATCCTCTACCTTATTCCTTAATTTACCTTGACAGGCTTTACTTTTCATATGAATTTTAGGATTACCCTGTCAAGTTCCACAAAAAAAGGATTGAGATTTTTCACTGGAATTACATTGAATTTATAGGTTAATTTGGGAAGAACTGGTATCTCTACAATATTCAGAGTTTCATTCATGAAAATGGCATATCTCTACTTATTTAAGTCTTTTATGTTTTTCAGTAGTTTCATAATTTTTTTATATAAAATTTATACATCTTTTGATCATTTATTCCTAGGTTTCTTAGCTTTTATTGTGAGTTTAAGTATTGACCTTAAAAAATTACTTTCTCCAATTCATTGTTGATGGTGACTACTAGGAGCAATATTTGGTATATTGAGCTCTTATTAGTTGTAATAGCCTCTTTGTAGATTTTCTTGGATTGTCTATATAGATAACAACATAATCTGGAAAATAATGTCAGATTTGTTTTCCTTCCTTCCTTCCTTCTTCCATTTCTTCCCTTCATCTCTCTACACTATATTCTGCACAACTTCCTTGTATCTAAATTTATATTCATTTCATTATCTCTCCAGCTATATCAATGTACTATTCAATTTGTACATTGAGATTTGACTCTCCGTGGCTATATTTCTCATTTCTAGAGATTTTCTTTGACTGTTTTTCAAAGTCATCTTATACTTATGTTTTTAATCTTGAACTCTTGGCCTCAAGCAATCCTCCTGCCTTGGCCTCCCAAAATGCTAGGATTATAGGTATGAGCCACCATGCCTGGATTATTTTGTTATGTTTTTAATCCCTTCTTTTATGTCTTTTGTTACTACAAACATTTTTATTTTATTATCTCTATTCAACAATTCTCCAATGTGACATTTTTAAGGGGATAAATCTGATTGTGTGTGTGTGTGTTTTCTGACTCTTGCTCATGGTGGAATATTTCCTTGTGTGTTTTGTAATTTGGGAAATTCAGTTTGGCCTGGGTTAAATGTATGTCCTTCCAGAGGAGTTTTATGTTTTTCTCTTTCAGGGACCCCAAGATATTATCCTAGGATCACTTTATATGTTACTTTTTTAGGCATAGTTTCCAGAACCACTCGGATATAAATCTGAATCCCAAATCTGTATAAGGCCAAATCCATAGTTGCAAGCTTCCAGGGATTACTTTTTTTCTCCTTCCAGCCCTGGCTAAGACAGGGCTTGTTTATCATTTCCCAGTGTCACTGTGTAGGATTTTTGTGGTTAGCCATTTTACTGGACGTACGATCATAGTCTTATGGGGCTACTCATTTCCAGCCTCCACTCACATTGTCCCAAGGCTGAGTATCTTGTATTTATGTGCTCATAAAATCCAAGCCTCCAGATTACCCAAATCAGCACCTACCCACCCAACCCAGGGCAACTACAGAACCATTTCACATGTTTACTGCTATGGTTTTTAAGCTACTCTTTGTTTTTGGCACTTGTGGATTTTGTTACAGTAGTCCCCCCCTTATCCATGGGGAATACATTTCAAGACCTCCAGTGGATGTCTGAAATCACAGATAGCACTGAACCCTATATATATACTATACTTTTTCCCATAAATACATAGATATAATAAAGTTTGATTTATAAATTAGGCGTGATAAGAGATTAACAACTTCTCTTTGGCATGTATTTGGCTTATCTTTGGCATATCTGAATTGCCAGCATCACTACTCTTATATTTTGGGGCCATTATTAAGTAAAATAAGGGTTACTTGGACACAAGCACTGTGATACCATGACAGTTGATCTGACATGCTGGACAAAGGGATAATTCACATCCCTGGGCAGGATGGAGCAGGGTGGTGTGAGATTTCATCATGATATTTGGAATGGCATGCAATTTAAATCTTATGAACTGCTTACTTCTGGAATTTTCCATTTAATATTTTCAGACCATGATTGACTGTGGGTAACTGAAACCAGGGGAAAGCGTAACTGCTCATTAGGGGGACTACTGCACTTTCTCGTGTGCTTAGTTAAGCATTTCAAAAGAATGTTTGCTATATTTTTAATTATTTCAGAATAGGAGACTTTTCTGGTTTTCTTGTCCATACTCTTGCTAGGAACAAAAGTTTCACTTGCCTTTTATGTTTGTTTATGCGATGGGCTAAAAAGTTAGTCAAATCCATCAATCTTCTCTTTTATGGAATTTGTCTTTAGAGATGTGCTTTAGAAAAGCTTTTCTCATACCAAGATTATTTACCCATGCTTATTTTTGTGGTTTGGTTTACTTATACTTAATATTTAAACCACCTAGAATATTTTAAATGCAAGAAAATAAAAACTTACGTACTAGCAATAAAGCTATTCAAATATGACAAAACATAGCTATAACCCAACTACACTGCCTGTGATTAATAACCGAAGCACAAGTTTAATACAGCTGCAATTCAGCACCTTGCTGATCAGCGAAGCCATCAGTGCTCTTCATCACACACAGCTTGCTGCTCAGTCCGACCCCATGGTCACAGTCCAGTAAAACCAGAATCAACTGAAACACCATCTGAAGACCACCCAAGACATCCAACAGTGCCATGAGACACCTACAGACTGAGATAGAGCTTCCCCTTTTGTTTGCATACAGCATAAGGAAAAAAAGTAAAATTATAGTAAATGGAATCAAATTAGTGAAAAAATTTGAATATACACTGCAGAGAATGTTCTAGAGTCCTGGGTCTAGAAAGTAACAAGAGAAGAAAATCCTCACACCCCACAGAATGGGAGACCTACCTGCCTGTGGGGCCCCCTGAGCCCACAGCCACAGCTGGGCCTAAGACAGGGCTGGGTCTACAGTAACCGAGAGCTTAGACTGAGCGGCCAGAGGTCCTCCTCCCCCACCCAACCTCAGTGATGGTCGCAGGAGCTCCTTTCTTAGGCCAGTGGGCTATTGCCAGCTCTGCCCCAGCATCCCCCGGAGAAGGGCTGACTCCGTGTTTACCTGCACAGAGCCAATATGGCCCTGTCCCTAGGAGTCAGAAGACAGTGGCTACATGCCCAACTCTGCCCCTCCTGTCACCCCTTCTGCCCCTGGGCCTCAATTTCCCCATCGGTATGGTCAAGAGGCAGAACTTGATTTGGTTTCAAGAAAAAAAATCAGAATTAGAACCCAGACATTCTGACTTCCAGGAACAATCTCTTTAATGACAACAACAACAACACAATAGCTAACACTTATTTTGAGTGCTTATTGTTTATCAGACTCTGAGCCAACCACATTACACACATTATCTTATTCAATCCTCGTTAGCTTCCTGTGAGGTTGATACTGTCATACTAATTTTGCATTTATTATGTTCAACAAATACTTATTGTGCCAATTCCTGAGACTAAGTAATACGCTGGAGGTCACATAGTTAGTAAGAGCTGAGTCAGAATACAGATCTAGCTCTGCCTGATTTGCTCACCACACCCAGCTATCCATCCATCCATCTCTCTGTCCTTCCCTGACACCCTGCCTCCTCCTATCCAACCATCCCCCCATCCTTTCCCCCATCCAACAGCACGGATGCTCATCCACGGGAGAATGGCCTCCTTCTGCACACACTGTCCTCCTCCATCTGCTAGTTGCCAAATCTCACATCTCCACACATTTCAGGTTTACCCCTGACTCATTTTTGTTTCCAGTCTCTGGGCATCTTCATAAACCTTTAACCCCAATCTCCAACTCCAGATCGACATCTCTCAGCTCCTTGGGAGGTGACCCTGAGACTCCCTCCCTCCTCCGAGATGTATTCCACGATGACTCCCACGCTCGAAAGATCCTTTTATGTCCAGGATCCCTTGCCCCTTACCCACGAGGGCTGTGCCAGCTGGCTGAGAGCCCCTCACACCAGGATGCCCATTCGCGAGTCAGCTGCAGGTGGCCCTTACCAGGTTTCCGACCTGCAACATCTCCTCAAATTCAGTTGTCATGTTGTAGTGCTCCAGTGCCATGAAGAGTGTGTTGAGCACGATGCACATGGTGATGGTGAGGTCAGCAAATGGGTCTGTGACCAGGAACTTCACTTTCTGCTTGATGGACAGCCACAGTGGGCAGCACTCCCAGATCAGGTAGCGCTGGGCGAAGCGGTTCCAGCATGGTGGACACTTGCGTTGAGACTCCTCCAGCTCTGGGGGTAGGGTACAGCCAGTGAGTTAGTTTGCTTTTATTGACTGAGTCATATGTGTCTGGTGGTATTCCAGGAAAGATTTGTCACTTACTTTGGGAGATGACAGGGCTGCTACATGACAGCAGGACACTGAGTGGGGTGGGGAAGGCTAAGGGAAATGGGTGGCCTGTTCCTGCCTCCTTACTCTGTAAATATGACAGCAGAGGGCCACAAGGACAGGGGATGAAGACGGACGTGGGGAGAACTGGGACTGGACAGAATGGGACAAATGTATCTCTTGCGACAACAGTGCCACATAGATGTGGAGGCAGTCAGGGGAGGACAGGCTGAAAATGATGATACGATAACTGGGACAGGTAACTTCAGACATAAGGACACCCAGGAAAGAGCAGGTAGGAACAGATGTGGACATCTGGGGTGTGTCAGAACAGATGTGGGGGATGCCTGGGACAGACCAGAAAAGATGAGAATACATCGGGAATGGGAGGGAATAGGATGAGGGTGCTAAGTTCAGACTGGAAGGCATGTGGGGTTGCCCAGGGCAGGACCAGTGGGACAGGTGTGGGATGCCCGGAATAGAGTGAGGTAGACAGAGGAATGGCTGGGAATTGGCTGGAACAGGCACGGGTACGCCTGGGACAGGATGGTCCTAGACAGACATGGCTATGCTTCGGAGAGGACGGAATGAGACCAATAAGAGCCTGGGACAGGCCAGGACAGATGTGGGAGTGTTTGGAAGAAACACAGACATGGGGATACCCAGGAAAGTACAAGGTGAAACGGATGAAAAGACACCTAAGGACAGGCAGGGCTCATACAAGGTTAGGCAGGACAGAAAAGTCTAGGACAGTTGTGGGGATATTCGAGGCAGGCCAAGACAGACAGGGGGTGCCTGGTTCAGGCTGGGATAAAGGTGCCTAGAGCAGGGGTGGGGAGAGTTGGGGTGACGCGGGGGGTGCTGACCTTCCAGCGCGCTGGTGAGGACACTGACTGCGCTGAGGGCCCGCTGCCGCGCTCCTGGCTCCTCGAAGCCATCTACACACGGAGCCTGGGGGGTAGGCATCCGGGGCCCGCCTGGCTCCTCTGACGGTGTGGTCTGGGTGCAAGCATGAGATATGTGTCATCCTGGGGATGGGGGTCCTGCCCCCAGCTCCGGAATCAGTCTGGGGGGGTCACAGGGGGACAGGATGGAGGTCTTGGTGGGACACTGGATGCTGGGCTTCTCTGTTCCCAACTCCCTCCCAGTTAACAAGTCCCCACACCCCTTCTGCCAACGATTATCTCCTTCATTTTCTTTTCTTTTTCACGACCTCTCATCAGCACTGATTCCTGAGTGTAGTCAGGAAACTACATGTATTACAGGTCCTTCCTGAGCCAGATGCTGTCACATACATTAGTACATGCAAAAATGATCTGGGAGTCTTAATTGACCACAAGCTCCCTGCAGACAAGACCACAAAGAAGCTGAAAAAAACCCTAACATGCTCCAAGATGCCAATAATAGAAGCATGAAGCACAATGCTTAGATATGGCTGGTGGGAGGCCATGTCTTTTGTGGAGGCTGGATTTACCAAGAAAATTTTAAATAGGCCCTGCAATTCCTCATCTAGTAATCTAAGTAATGATACACGTGCATGAACAATATACATAAATGATGTTCATTGCAGCACTGTTCCTAATACCATAAGAATAAAACAAACCGTCAATAGAATATTAAAATCAAGTACAGATACAATCCAACTCTGGACTCTGACACAGAAAATATAGACAATGAGGTGGCTCTGTGTGTGCTCCCATGGGAGCATCTCGAAGACGGTCTGATGAAAAAGATCTCTAAGATGAACACCAAATCACTATTTAGGGAATGGGGTTGTGGGGGAGGGAAAAAAGAGGGAGAAGCCTCTTTTCACTCTGTGTACTTCTGCACTGTTGGATTTGTTTTCCACGTGCACGCACCATCCTTCTAAAGAACCAGACCTAACACAGAAGTATGGAGTGCTCTAATGAAGGGACGTGGAAGTCAGGCATTCTCCAGGCTTACTCAGAGGTCCCCGCACAACCAGGGAGGGCCCACAGAGCCTTCATGTCAGCAGGGCCCTGCATGGCCATAGGCCATGTGCCGAGCTGGGGCTGCTGAAGGGACCAAGCTGTTCAGCACGCAATAGTGAGGCTCTACAATATCTGTAGGGAAGAGGGAAGATGGGTTACCCAGGCTACCCAGGGTGGCAAAACCAGGGCCCGAGGTGGGTACCAAGTAAATCTGGGCTCAAGTTAAGGTCAACTTTTGTCATGGATGGAACTGCTCCAAAATGTTGCTTAGGGAGGTAGTGAGCTCCCAGTCATGGAAGTATTCAAGCAGAGGCACCTGAGAGGGCTGAGGCGGCTGATGCAACAGTACTACACTAGGTCAATGCAACAATAAAGGTGGCCAGCTTAACTCACAAGCATGTCTTAAGTTCTCCCAACTTCCTTCCTTGTCCTTCTTTACCATCTATGATAGTTTGGGTTATCATTGAGCAAATGTTTTCTCTCCTTCCCCTTCTGCTGTGGGTGAAGTAGACTTCCCTGGCCCAGTGTCGAATGACTTGCTTTGGCCAATGGAATGTTAGTGGATGCGATGTGAACAGAAGCCTCAAAGGGGCTGGGGCTCTGTGCTTTGCTCTTGTGCTCCAGGAATCCTCCACGGAAAGAGCTTCCCCAGGTAGCTGCCACCGCTTGGCCTCAGAACAAACACACAGGGAGCAGCACTGAGCCTAACCCCCAGCAGGGCACCAAGCCCAGCCAATGTGTAGTCCAGATCAGAGCTGCCCAGCAGAGCCCCACCTAGACTGGCCAAATCGTAGTCAACCTGCAGATACGTGAGCGTGAGAATAAAGGCCTATCGTTAGCCATTGACTTCTGGGGTGGTTTGTTCCATAGCATCATTGTGGCACTAGCTGGCTGATACACCACCCTAGTGCAAGCTCTCCCCATCTCTTTCCTAAAACTCCCGCTACAGCTTCCCAAGTGGCCTCTTTTCTTCTCTTCTCTCTGTGCTCCGCATAGCAGAAAGGGATTCCCTTCAAAAGTAAATCAAATAATGTCGCTTCTCTGTTTAGCGACTCCCCTGACCACACTGCTCCCCATCTTATTCAGAGTACAGTCAAAATTTTCTATAGCCTACAAGGCCCTGCTATGTCTAAATTCTAACTCACCAAACCCACATCCCTCCCTAATGTGTTCAGCACACTGGACCTGCCAGTTCCTCTCATCCCTTGAATACGTCACACCCATTTCTCCTCAGGGCCTTTGCGCCTGCTATTCCCTCTGCCTAGGACACCATTCCCCCACATCTTTGTGGCTGGCTCCCTAAAACAATTTACCTGTCAATTTCAATGTCACCTCCTTGGGAAGGCCTTCCCTGTGTATTGTAATAGCCCTTCTCCTCACATCCCTCCCCTTTGCAACTTTTTATCACATGACCCTTATTGCTACCTGAAAATACTTGTCAGTTTCTGTCTGTCTTGCTGCCTACAACGTAAACTCCGAGAGGGCACCGCCGCACCCCTGGAGCCTCAAACACTGCCTGGCACTCGATACAGCAGGCTGGCACCAGATAAACACTGGTTGGGTGGATAAATACTTGGGAATCAATCAGGAGGCTTGGGTTAGAGTTCTAGCTCTGCTCCTGACTTGCTAGGCCACCAGGGGGAAGTGAGGATGAAGATCTAATGTGTGGAGAGAGAAAAAGAATGGCGATTCAGTATGCTTCTCCCACCTGCATCGGGCTTTCTAGGAGCAGGCGTTCTTTTGTTTTTCTTTTTTTTTTAATTTCAAAATTTTACGGGGGTACAAATGTTTATGTTACATATGTTGATTTGCACTGCCCGAGTCGGAGCTACAGGCAGGATCCACACCTCTCATCTCTCAAAAAATCAACTCATGGTGAATAACAGACTTAAACCTAAGGCAGGAAACCATAAGAATTCTAGGAGAAAATCTTGGAAAACCTCTTACAGACATCAGCCTAGGCAAAGAATTTATGAAGAAGACCCCCAAATCAATCACAGCAACAACAAAAATAAATAAATGGGACCTGATCAAATTAAAAGCTTCTGCACAGCCAAAGAAACTATCATGAGAGCAAACAGACAACCTACAGAATGGGAGAAAATATGTGCATGCTACACATCCGATAAAGGGCTGATAACTAGAATCTATATAGAACTCAGGAAAATCAGTAAGAAAAAAATCAAACAACCCCATTAAAAAGTAGGCAAAGGACATGAACAGAAACTTTTCAAAAGAAGATAGACTAATGGCCAAGAAGCATGTGAAAAAATGCTCAACATCTCTAATCATCAGGGAAATGCAAATCAAAACCACAATGAGATATCACTTAACTCCAGTGAGAATGGCCTTTATCAAAAAGTCCCCAAACGACAAATGTTGGCGTGGATGTAGACAGAGAGGAACACACATAGACTGCTGGTGGGACCAGGCAGTCTTACACAGGCAGGGCACAAAGTAAATCTTCAGCTCACCTCATCCCCCTCCCCCCCATCTGGATAAACTAAACATGAGCTACCGTTGGCTGGTCCTTCCTTCCCACTCCCGTGTTGATGAGGCACCCACTATGTGCCCGACTGTGCTTTGCTTTCCGACAGAACCTGGCAGAAATGTCTCCTTGGGGACCCAGCAGAGCAGCAGAGAAGGCATTCCCAGGGGCCTGTAGCCTGCTAATCTCTTTGACTTTTCCAGTGTCTCCATCTTGGCTCACTAATTCCTTTAACTTTGCAAATGCCCCTGTCTTGGCCTGTTAATTCCTTTAAGGTTACAAACTGGGTCCCACAGAAGTGAGAATGAGTGAAGTCAGAGTTCCTGGTAATGAAGTGTTTGAACTTGGATTCCTCCTGACATGTGCGATACAATGAGATGATTTTCTCCCTAATGAGATTAGGAAATTCTATTAGCGCCCCTGGCTGCTGACCTGATTCCCTGAGGCTGAGGCTGGACCTGGGTGGCTCCGTGTTCCTGGAAGCCAGGAACCCTCCCGCTGGTGGGCCGGGCCTCCCCAGCCCTGCCTAGAAGCTGTGGTCTGCCCCCATGGGCACCAGGTCCTTCCCCTCTGCACCCTGCTCCAGAGGACAGGGAAGGCCTGAGGCACCCTGCACCTGCACAGGAGTCTTTGCTCCTCCTTACTCGCTAAAACCAGCAATATTAATAGATAATAACAACGCCTTGAACATACGGCGAGGACTGGTCTAAGCACCCCACCTGTTTGAACTCTTTAGTCCTCACCACAGCCTACTGACATGAGTATTCCTTTTACTTACAGATGAAGAAACTGAGGCACAAAGAGGTTAACTAACCTGTACAAAGTCCCAGAGCTCGAGCAAGAGCCTGAGCTGGAGGAACAGGAGCCCTCCCTCCTCGGCTCCTCCCTCCACCTTCCTAGTCAAGGGTCCGTCTGTCCCAGCTTCCTCAGAAAGTCTGCCCTCCTCCTCCTCCCTGCAGGCATGGGGGGCTGAGCCACACATTTGGCTTCTTCCTGGGTGGGCTGCTCTGGGTGCTGAGAGGGGGCAGGGGTCAGCAAGGACACTCGAAGGCTGATTGAGCAGTCATCAGTCTGTCACTGGATTGCTTTGGTCACTGGAATGACCAAAGCTCTGACTGGCCTTTCATGATCTGGCCAGTCCCTTCCCAGATCTCCAACTCCTCTCCCCTTTGCTCCCTCTGTTCTAGCCACAGCGACCTCACAGCATTTCCTCCAACAGGCACCATTGTCTCAGGGCCTTTGCACGTGCTGCTCTCTATGCCTGGAACATGCTTCCCCAGCTGGCAGTCATGAGGATGTTACTATGATGTTGTAACAACATCACCCTGCTCGTGTATGCCTTGAGTCCTTTCCCCGTATTAGCCCGTGTGACGCTCACAATCCTGAGGTTAGACTCATCTTATAGATGAGAGACCCGAAGCACAGAGAGGTAAAGTAACTTGCCCACAGCCATCCAGCTAGTAAGTTTTCAGCTGGGATTCAAACCCAGTGTGTCTCTGGAGTCTGAGTGCTAACCACTCTTCATACCACCTCCCCCAGTTCCAGATAGCAGCCTGGCTCCCACCCCTGCCTCCTTCTGCTCTTTGTTTAAATGCCTCCTAATGAACAGGGGTTCCCTCTCTCCTTCCCCCACATCAGCACTATTACTTGGGCTGATATTGAGTTACTATTTGGCAAAGTACTGAACTATTTCATACTTGGTGCATAATTGTTGCCCAGAACCCCTTCAGTGTCCCCTCACTACTCTGGCCCTTCTCCCAGGGCCCCCTGGACTGCTTGCCCATAATCCAGCAGCTCTAAAGGGGTATCACCTGGCACGGCTCAGGGTCCTGTGCTAGCGTGGCTTCCCAGTGCTGTGCCTTACCAGTTGCAAAACACTTAACTGTCATCCTTTAGCACCATCCCATACCATAGATACATATATATACACGTTTCTCTTCTTTCTTTGATTTTTGTCGGTCTGCTGCCATTAGCATGGAAGCTCTGTGAGGGCAGAGATTTTTGTAGGTTTATTCACCCCAGAGCCCAGCACACACCAGATGCTCAATAAATATCTGATGAGTATTCTTGGACTTGGCACTGGTGACCAGTTTGGGAGACCAGCTCTGCCCTGGCGCCTGCATCTCGGGGCTGGCTCACCGTGTCTGGGGGGCGCTCCAGCATCACAGGGTGGAGGAGGTGGCTCCCTGGGGATGTGGCCTGAGGGTCACCTGCCCCCAGCAAGGAGACCACCCCATTGCAGTCCACAGTGCTGTTCCTTTTGCCATTGAGTGCGTGGCTAGGAGCTGAGGTCCCGGGACTGGGCTGTCCCTGGGCACTGGGCCGGCGCAGGGGCCAGGGCACCAGCAGTGACGTGCGGTGGCTCTCACTCTCCCCTGCTGTGCTGTTCTCATCATCTGCAAAATCTGTCTCAGAACCCAGGTCTCGCCGGCGAAAGGTGAAAATGCTCCCGCGGCTGGAGCGTGGCTTCACAGAAGTCCTGCTGAGGCCATGGGTGAGGCTGAGGCGATTCTGAGGGCACGGGGAGAGGGGACATGACCATGACAGCTCCTCACGTGACATGCTCCCAGCCAGTCTCTTGTGGCACTGGCCCCAGCCCAACTTCTCAGAGCACTGAGAGCTTTTGCTGTCCACACAGGAACTAGGTGGGCTGAGGCAGGGGTATTTAGGGGGAGGCATGTGGGGTGAGACATAATCCTGCATCTTCTAGGATCTCTACTCACCTTAAGTCTAAGCCTTTGGGGCTTTCAGCCTGAAGCTTATCTGGGCCTGAAGGTGGGGCTAAGAGGGAGGCAGAGGGGGCAGGAAGGCTCCTGGTGTTGCAGACAGGGCTGGCCTGAGCAGGAGTTGGAACACTCAGCTGCGCGCCTCACTCATATGGGCATGTCCTTGGGCTCCAGCCAATCCGTACCATACGGTGTCCCCCAGCTCCAGCCCCAGTTCTGGGGGACTGGCCCCAGAATGGGGATATCATAACACCCAAACCCACCCTGTCCCGCTGCCTAGGCTTCTCCATTCTAAGAACGGACAAGGGAAACAGGAAGGGCTGGGAGAGGGCCCAGGGCTGCTCCGCTTGGGGAGCAACCACGGGGGCTGCGACTGTGCAGGGGCCTAGCACGATGGGCTTTTGATGCCAGATCCACCCAGAAGGGACAGAACCTCGGCTGGGGATTACCGTTGCTCTGGGACCATCTTCTGAATCCGACTTGGGGAACCTGTCCTCCCCACACTCTTCCGTCCCCGAAGACATCCGTTTTCTCCTCTTGCTCCTTCTCTCGTGGCTGATTACTGGGGCCAAAGGGGACATCTCCAAGGAGCTGCGGGACACGGTATCCACACCCCTGATGGTGAGGGCCTGAGAAAGGGTGGAGGAAGGGATGTCTTGGTCGTTGAGACTTTGTGCAGCCTCAAGCTTAGGCAGGGCAGGCAACTCTCAGTGACTTGGTCTTCCCCATCAGTACGTGGACTTGCACACTTACCCCAAAATGAGGACCTCATGCAGATAGGCTCAGACAGACACTGAACATTTTGAGAAAGATCAAGATCCAGGAAGGAAAAGAGGAGTGGCTGAAGTGGGCAGCCCTTGGAAGAGGGGAGTGTGTGGGAAAGGTGGGAGAGGGGTGAGGATGAGCAGGGGAAGTGGCAGAACTAGAAGGCATCTGATCTTCCAGAAGGTTCAGCTGGCCGGAAGGGTACTAGAAGAGGTGGCATGGGGCAGGGAGAAGAACAAGTGGATGCTCACGGCCTGGCTTCTAATAGCTTGCCCTGAAATCAGCCTGCAGCGTCCACCACGTGGGGGACTGTGGACACGTTCACACTCGAGATGTGGGAACGTAACCCACAGGGCACTTGCCCCACAGGTGAGCCTGTGGGTGGCCAGGGTGGCATCGCCGGTGCTTATTTTCTGACCTTGGCCCTTCCTTACTACCTCGCCAGATGGCATCCCCTGACCAGAATAAACTATGTCCATGGACACATGGGTCTCTTTTATCTAGTATGCACCATGCTCACAGGGACCACCTTTACCCAGCATGCACCATTTTACCCAGCTGGCACCACCTTCACCTGGAAGACATGATGACCACAGGGAACAAGTTTACCTGCACACACCACACTCACAGGGCCCACCTTAGCCAGCAAGCGCCACTTTCACCTAGCAGGCACCTCGCTAACAGGAACTTTTTTTACCCAATAGGTTCCAAATTTTTACCCAGCAGACATCACATTCATAGGAAATACCTTTACCCAGCATGCACTGTGCCTATAGGCACCAGCTCTACCCAGCATGCACCAGGCTTACAGGCACCCATGTCAAATGAGGGTTCAGTCTGGAAGGTCCGTGGTGGCACTGCTCACACACCTCATGCTCTTTCTTGAGCATCTCCATGGCCTCCTGGAAGCGCTTTTCCTTCTCCTCAGTCTCAGCGATAGTGGCTTGGTTTTGCTCCTCGTAGGCCATGGCGACAACAGCCAGGATCAGGTTCACCAGGTAGAAGGAGCCCAGGAAGATGACGAGCATAAAGAAGATCATGTAGATCTTTCCTGCGGACCTTAGGGTCTGGGGGAGCAAGGGGGCAGAGGTCATCCCCACTGGGGCCCCTTCTGGATTATGGCATTTCCAAGTCACTCGGTCGGGCTGTGCCAGGGGTTCAAATAGCCACAGCGTCAGGAGGGGAGCAGAGCATGTCCCATCTGTAGAGAGGGGGACGTGTGCTAACCTACAGAGGAGAGTCGCCTACATACAGGGGGCAGTGTCTCACCCATGGAAGGAGGCAGAATGTCCCCCGCAACTGGGGGGGAGTGTTGTGCCTACAGAGGGAGAATATTCCATCCTATAGGGTGGAGGAGTGCCCCATTCCCATAGTAGACGGTGTCCTATATAAAGGGATTGGTACTTGGTCACCAGCAAAAAGCTTGCTAAACAACTCTCCTTCAGATGCAAGAGTCCTTGTCCCCTGTCCCCTCCACAGCTCTTGCCAGTGAGGAGGCTGCTCGGGCCACTTCTGGCTAGTCACTTGTGCAACCTGGACCTTGAGCCCATATCTGGCATCCCTCTGCTGGCCCGGGCACCCACGCACCTGTTGGTAGAGGCGCTCCCAGCAGTCCTGCGTCATTAGGCGGAAGAGGGCGAGGAAGGCCCAGGCAAAGGAATCGAAGCTGGTATAGCCGTGGTCAGGGTTCTCGCCTGCCTTTAGGCATCGATAGCCCTCAGGACATGTCCTGCGGCCAGACACACAGACTGTTCCATGCTGTAAGGGGTCCTCTGCCCTTAAGACCCTCACTGGGCCTGACTTGTCTCCCTGGGATATGCCCCACTACTCCCTGAGGCTGAGCCTCACAAACTCAGTGCCATGCTGCTGGGTCCTGCCTCCGTGACTTTGTTCCTGCTGTGCCTCCCACCCAGGACTCCATCTTCCTCCTTTCCCTACCTATCTGTGTTCCACTAGCCGTAATCCTGCTCGCTTCCACCCACAGGACACACCAGCCGTAGCCGCTGTGTGAGTTGCCTGTCCCCACAGAGAGGAAGTGCGAGGGCCTGGCTCATGTCTCTTCCTATCCTCCCCACGGGGAGCTGAGCACAGCACAGCACACAGGGGTGGGAGGGAGAAGTGAGGCTTGGCTGAGCTGGACAGGATGAACCCAGCGCAAAGGCAGGGCCATGAGCCCACGTGCGTGACCGCACACAGGCCCTGGTTCAGTGAGGCAGATCCACAGTTCATGGAGCTGGGAGCAATAGCCTCTGACCCAGAGAGGCTGCTGGGCTGGAGTCACGTGTGTGTGTGTGTGTGTGTGTGTGTGTGTGTGTGTGTGTGTGTGTGAGAGAGAGACAGAGACAGACAGAGACAGAGACTTGGCAAGTGGCAGGATGCAGCCAAGGAACCTCTGTACCGTGCTAATGCCCCAAGGCCCTCCAGACAATCTCCGTAGCAACAGGGCGGGGGCAGCAAACTTGGGCTCTGGACCTTCAGGCTCTAAGATGTGGGACTGTAACTCCACAGAGCACGGCCCCCAAAAGGTGAGCCTGTGCGCCCCTTGCCCTCCCAGCCCGTGGCACAGCCACACTGCCCCTGCGTGCACAGGGCCCTGGAAGCTGCTCATGGCTCCTGGGAAGGGCCAGGCTGCTCCAGAGGCTGCACTCACCCCTGAGGGACGGATGGGAGGAAGTGAAGACTGGGGTGGGAGGGAGCAGCCCTGGGGAGCTTCTGGAAGGGAATGGAACCAGGGTTGGGCTGGTAGGGGCCATGTAGGCCATCCTGGGCTGTCCCCCAGTCCCAGCCCATCTTTGGGGCTCTGTTAGCTGTCCCTGCAGATCCGTTCCCAACCTTTCTTTACCAGCTGTCTCCTCTGTGCTGGGGTTGGTGGGGAAGCTGCTTAGGGTTGTGGCAGGGGAAGGAGACAAGGGAAGGCCTCACTGGGGTCAGGGACATAAACAGAAAGCATGATCAGTTGGGAAAGCACCAGGAGACTTCCCCGCCTGGGCAAGGGGACCCTGGGTGGTGGGTGCCACATACCCGGCGTCAGAGCTGTTCCCACACAGTAACACGTCGGAGGTGCCATTCTTGAGCAGGTAATTTTCTGTAAGAGAAACATTGGATAGTGGGGGCACGTGTGGCCCAGACTCCTGGGGTTCCCACCTTACATCCAGGGCTTTGGGGAGGTAGAGACATTGCTGGTGGTCTTCCTTCCTGTTCTCTGCCTCTGCCCTGCCTGCTGGCTTCCGCCTGGCCAGGCCTGTTCCACTGGCCTTCCTCCTCCTCCTCCTCCTCCGCAGACATTCTGCTGCCAGTGCCCCTATATGCTCGAAGACACAGGAAGTCCTGGGCAGGGCCTCAGCTGTCCCCACAGGGAGGTTCTGCACCCTGCCCCAAACTACTCAGGGGGCCCTGACCACTAGGCAAGCATCTGGGCGGAGTTCCAGCTTGGCCGCTGAGCTGCTGTGTGGCCTTGGCAGGCTGCCGCCCAGCTCTGGATCCCTTTCATTGCACAAAATGGTGGGAGTGATGCCTGCCACAGTCACCATGGCAACACTGTGGTCTGTTCAGATGGGGCTGGGGCTGCACTGGGTGAGACACGGGACCCCCAGTTTTGTCCTCTCCTCTCTGGCCATCATCAGTCCCCATCACTCCCCATTACCTGCCCTCATCTTAGGTAGCAGTTCTCAAAGTGTGGTCCTTGAACCGGCATCATCAGCAAGATCTGGGAATGGATTAGAAATGCCACTTCCCAAGTGCCACCCAGACTTAGTGACTCAGAAACTCTGGGGGTGGGGCCCAGCAGTCTGTTTTCTGGAGCCCTCCAGGTCACTCTGGTGCACATGGAAGTTTTAGAACCACTGCTGTAAGACCACAGCTGAACCATAAGCAAATCTACTCACTGATGTTCTACGTTTCTGTTTCTAAAGTGGATTGCTAGCGTATGTAAGAGGGCCCAACTGCAGAATGGCTCTCGGGGTCCTCGTGGCCCAGAATCTGGCCTTGTACCAGTGTCTTCCTTTGAAACAGACCGATGGTGTGAGTCAAGAGTGGTGCTGGCCACTCCTCCACGAGAATGGAAGGTAAAACACGGGCAGCAACAACACACGTGGGGCTCACGGGACTTTGCACAATCACTGAGCTTGTTCCAACCTTCTCGCACAGTTCTGAGGTGCACATGCATGGAATTAGCGTCCTGGCGAAGCACACTGATGCTGACTGGGAAATCCCACGCCAAGCGGGTGGGCTCCACTCTGAAGCTCAGTGACTACCCAGGCTCCATGTCCACCCTTCCCTAAGCTGACACTCCCCTGCAGGCAGGCCGGTTTCCTCGCCGTTCCAACACTCTAGGGTCAGTCTCACCTCCGAATGCTGCAGCTGCTGTTCCCCCGTCTTCCTTTCCATCTAGCTCCATCCTTCCCGTTGTTCAAGCATTGCTTCCCCATCTAGCCTGGGGACTCACAAGGCAGGCCTCCGTCCACTCCCCTCTGTCCTCTGTCTGGGCCTCCAGGGATCAGGTAGGTCTTGCCCAGACCTGGAGGCCTACCTTCCGGTGAGGCCCGTGTGCGAGGTGCCCCTATCTGCTGGTCTCCCAGAGCCCTCCCCAGCCATAGAGCGAGTGCGCACCTGGGTCATTGAGGTAGAGCCCTCCCCAGCCACACGACGAGTGCGCACCTGGGTCATTGAGGTAGAGGTCCAGCGATTTCCAGACCAGGCCGTCGGCCTCCACAGAGCCATTGGTGCCATTGAGCTCCGTGAAGTTGCGCACGCATTTGTGCCTCAGGTTGCCCATGAAGAGCTGCAGGCCGATGAGGGCAAAGACGCTGAGGCAGAAGACTGTGAGGACCATGACGTCAGCCAGCTTCTTCACAGACTGGATCAGGGCCCCCACGATGGTCTTCAGGCCTGGGGAGAGCAAGAACGAGCTTGGAGCGCTGTGCTCTGCACTGCGCTGTGGGGGGCCAGGCCTGAGGGAGGGCACTGGGCCTCCCTGGGGTCCTGAATTCCGCGGGGCAGGGCCAGGGTGGGCAACCTTGACATGGGGACAGAGTGAGGGAGGCTTCTCTTGGAGTTTTGGGAACCAAGCCCCCCTTTCCCCAGCTGCAGAGGTTCTGTCCCAACGTCCCCGGGTGGCAGTCCAGTCTGGCCCTGCATTTCCAGAGGGGGGCCTGGGCCTCTTTGTGGAAAGCACCGTTTTCTTGAGGAAACACACACTCAGCATGTCCCTCTCGGACTGGTCCCAAGGTAAGCCAGGCCCACCCCCTTTCACGTGGTCCACAGGGAAGGAGACTAAGGTCCAGCCCATTCCAGGGCAACGGAGGTGCCTCGGCATCGATCCTGAGATGGGGAGAGACACGGCATTCCTGGTAGGGGGTCCTCCTGCTCCACTGCTGGGGCCAGCTCTCCGTGGTGACACGAGATTTTGATTGTGTGAAGGAAACTTAGGGACCCGGGGTCTGGGGTTGGCCAGGGCTGGTGTGTGTGTGTGTGCTAGGGGGGTGGGGGGAAGGTCTGGCAGAGCCATGGTGGGTAATGTCCTAAGGGGCCTTCTCTGGCTTGGGCCCCCTTTGGGGAAGGTTCGGGGCAGGGGAGGGGTTGACCTGCATGGCATCTTCCTGCTTGCCCTGTCCCTCTGGGATCCTCCCCGTCCACCCCGTTCCCCACAGCTGAGAGGCTGTGACCTATTAGTTGCATAGCCCAGCTCCCTGCGGAAGCCAGCACCACACAGCGGAAAGACAGAAAAGCATGTGTAGACGCGTCCAGTCCGACCCTTAGCGACTGTCCTAGGACAAGTGCGAGCAGAGCATGGGGAACAAGGGGGCGCCTCTGCCAGCGCAGGGCCTGCCCCTCCTGCCCCTCTCCCAAGCGGCCAGATCTCAGATTAAGCTCCATCCATTCATCGTCCAGCCGGTTAATGTGTTAGGAGCACCCGTGGCAGTGCCTGCTGCTGCCGAGCCTGTGACCCAGAGGCAGGGGGGCAGCGGGGAGGAGGAGAGGGCACCTCCCCGTGGAGCTGCCGATGCCACCACCCGCCAGGGGCTCAGAGGCACTCAACCTTCTCTGTGGAAATCGTCCTGGCAGATGTTGGCAAGTGCCTGGGCGGTGGGCGGACCTCTCAGGGGTCTGGGCACAGAATGGTGCTGCGGGTGGGAGTCAGAGCCCTGCATAGCCCAGAGTTCCTCGTCTGGAGCAAAGCTTCTAGTCCCCTGGGTGGGTCGTGCTCACCGAGTCTAGAGACCCTGCCCTGTCTCTAGGGGAACAAAGTGAAGGTGGGTGGTGGGCATCAGCTAGCTGCCTAGACTGGGCTCCGCCTCGGCTGTCAGGCTAAAGTCTCTTTGTCCTGAAATATCCCGTTCAAGGCCAGCAAGACACCCCTGACAAGGTCTGTGGGGACAGTGGCCAAGGGCAATCTGCCCCTTTGAACATTTCTCACAGTGATGAGAGTTCACTTCCGGCAAGAAGGGTCCTGCAGTGAAGTTGCAGGATTCTAAAGAGACCCTCTAAGGGACAGTTCTGGGGGAGCAGTCAGGAAATCCTCCTGCCACTGAAGTCCTAACAGACTGGGTGGGGCGGCCCTTGGAAAGCAGCCATTCTGATGTCAGTCCCATTTTATGGAAAAGGAGGCTGAGGTATGGAGAGGACGAGGGCTATGTAAGACGCAGCTTGGAAGGTGCCTCCGCCCCAGGCTTCCACAACGCTGACCGTGGCACTCTGCTCGTGACCACTTTCGGGGTCTGCCATCCTCACTGCGCTGTTGGCAGCTTTGAGGAGACCTCACAGGGCTGGGCTGAGGCTGGTGGGCTTCCCCCTTTCCCCCAGGACTGAGAAATATTTCTCTTTGTAATTTTTTTTATATAAAACAGGCTGGAATAGGACTTTTCTTAACTCCTGTGGTCGGTGTGTTTATCTACTCTGGTGGGGTGTGTGCCTGTGAGGCTGTCCCCGAAGCTTCTAGCACGTGTGTGTGTGAGCCACAGTCTGTGACACCTGTCTCAATGGGATGGCTCCATGGGTGTGGCTGGAGGCATACCACCCCCCTTGTTACTAGCCCTTGGCAAGGGTCTGGGCCACTTGTGGGGGGCCAGGGGGAGAAGCGACCCCTGTACACATACCATGGGGGGTTCATAAGCCCAAACGCTCAGGTTGAACACAGCATAGCTGGGGGCTTTTTTACAAGATAATTATCCCCACCAGGAGGAATCTGAATTCCTTACAGAGGATGCTTGGGGCAGAGACCCGACACCCTGGGAGCAGCGATAGCCAAATGCAGGCCCCAGGCCCGGGAACCACGAGCATTCCAAGTCAGGAGTAGATGCAACCATCCAGTCAACGAGTGCTTCCTTCAGCTCTGACACCTCTCCACAACGTGACATGCAACCTGTCCCCAGCCACCTTCTTAAAAGAGCCTTCCCCGGTTCTGAGTGGGCAGCATTCAGAAAAGGCTTCTGGAAGGAGCCTCAGGCACTGCCCTTCCAGAGTGAGTTCCTCCCAACAGGAGTACCTTTGAGTTTGTAGTCACTTGAACCTGGGGAGAGGGAATAAAGACTTAGGATAGGGCAGTCTCCTGGGTAAAATTCAATATCGGCACCGGCACATCACACAGCCTGGCTCAGAAATCACCCGAGTCTTTTGAGAGTTTTCCTGGATGGATGGGCAGAATGGTTTCTAGAGAGGCCATCTGGGCTTAGAAGATTTCCTGGGTACAATTGCCAACATCTGTCAAGGAGAATTTCTTCCTGAGGCTACCATGCACGGTTTGCTAAACCTCTACCGCACCATGCAGCGAGGGCTGTTAGACGCCAAGGCCCCATGATGCCTGTCCACAGATTACTCTGTCTTACAAATTGGGGCTGTGGCTCCAGCTGTGCATACATCGACAGAGGGAGCACACGGCAGGGACTGGCACTTGGTCATAAAAGACAATGCCGGAGTTTCCCTTTTTGGTTCTGGGTGTGTACATGGTTCCCTCCAACAGTTCTTTTGGTTTCCTGATCAGAGGATGACACCTCAGGCTGAAACAATTCATGTACAAGCTTTCAGCTGTTCAAATAACTGAGTTCAGTTTGGAAGAATTTGGGTTCAAGGTAAGGATGTCCACATAGCCAGTGGGGTGCTCCGAGCCCCCTGGTGTCTGTGAGAGTGAGCTTTGCCAGGGTGGGCAGCCTGAAGCCCATTCTGAGGATCTGGGGGGACGGCCCCACATCTGAGCTCTGGGAAGGTATTCTGGTGACAGACACATTCGAAGGGGCCTCCTGGAGGGTTGCCTTGGCTCCCAGGTGGCTGGGAAGGCCTGGGCATATCCCTCCAGCCTTGGCATTTAACCTGATTTTCACCTGAAATGACTGATATAGTTTTCAGGGCCCGGAGGACTCGGAAGGTGCGTAAGGCTGAGACATTGCCCAGGTCCACAAATTCAGTTGTGTATCTGTAACAAGGGAAATTCACACACGAGACAATGACAACACGCCAATAGGAGACACACGGTCAGAGGAGGACAGGGGGTGGGGGAGACAGAGAGAGAGTCACTTGTAGCTGAGATCTGACAGGCAAACCTGGGCATCTTACCTGGGATAACTGAAATAGTTTTTAGAGCTCTCAGGACTCTGAAAGTTCGAAGAGCCGACAAATTGCCTAGTTTTATATTTTCTGATACATACCTGCAGAATCAAACCACAGTTATTGGGAATTACAAAGCAGAACCTCTGCTGCCCTCCCCGACCGGCCCCTCCCTCTCCCCTTCCCTCGGGAGGCCGTGGCTGGCCGTGGCAGGGCCTCCCCCAGGCCTCCTTCCTGATTTCAACCCTGCCGACACGCGACCTCAGCCTGGGTGCCTTAAGGACGTCCACACAGCAAGCTGTCTCGGTGATGGTGCCATGAATACCCAGCGCCAGGAGGCAACCGCTCTGCCACATTCTCCACCCCACTGGGGACCATGACATGAAACCACATATGGGTCTGAGGCCAGGGACACATCGGAGTGAAGAGGGAAGCCCTGTTTCCCAGGAGGCTCAGGTCAGGCAATACAGGCAGGAAGTGGGTTTCTGGTCCTGGTTTTGATTCACATTTTTTGTGGTCTGTGATCAGCTCATGCCTGGCTGCTCTGATCCATGGGAGCCTGAAACCCTGGCTGAGACCACCACAGAGGGGTGGCTGGGCCTCTGAGGGCTGCCCTTGTTCCTTCCAACCATGAATCTCTCCGTGCAAAGAGTGGCTCAGAAGTGCCCGCAGTCACGAAGTGGAGGTGGCCTGAGTACGCATCAGAAGAAGCAGAGTTCCCAAGACAGAGGCATTAGAAGATGGGAAGAGAGGTTTCGTCAATATCTGTTCTTCAGCTACTCGCAGGCCAGGGGCAACCCAAGAAGAGAAGACAGTAGGATGAGGGGCCTTAGGGTGGCACTGGCCCCTCCCCTGCAAGCCCACCTCCAGTCTCACCCCCGACCCTTGGCGTCCTCCAGGGATGGCCCTGGGGCTCTGCAGGAGTGGCCTTGGGAGGTGGACGGCTCTCCTGGGCTCCGCTCTGCTCAGGTCTGAGTGATGCTCAGCAGGGCTGAGTGGCCGTGGGGGCCCCACCTGGAACTAGACAGTTGTCCATCTCTGGTCTCCACAGGCACAGGAGGAAGGAGCTGGTCTCTGGGGGCAGGGACCTGCCCAAGCGGAGTGTGAGGACATGCTGTGGATGGGCCACATGACCAAGAGGATGTCTGAGAGGTGGATGGACAGTGTGTGACCATTGGGACAGTGGCAAGTGACTTGTGATATTTAATCAAAGGCCTCACATCCAAGGTATCTGACATTTAACCGGAGGTGTCTGGTGTTTAACAAAGGACACTGGACTCAGGATGTGTGATGTTTAACCAAGTGTGTCTGACCCGGGCGTGAGTGCTGCCAGAGCCAGGGCGCGAGCCCTGTGGTGGTGGGTCAGCGTGAGGCGGGCCAGCAGTGCAGCTGGGCTCACTCTGCTGGGCAGGCTGGGCCTCCAGGCCCTTCCACTCTGTCCAGAGCTTCAGCATTCCCTTCAGGCTATGGTGTCTATAGGAAAGGACCCAGCACACTGAGTTCAGGGACTCAATGTCTTGGGGTCAGTGGGTCCAGCCTGGTCTGGCTTTAATTGACACTAGGCTGACAACAGCTTCCTCTATGTCCACTTGAGAGGCCCTTCCATTTTCATGGGGTCCTGTGGACCATGCCTGCTCCCTCCTTACTCCCATATTCCTATAGCGATGGGAAGTCAGCAGACACATGCCCAGAGCTTTCCTTCCTCTGTCTGTACCAGACCCTTTCTCTGGTGTGGCTCCGTTCCATCTACCAGACTCACTTCATCTTGCAAATCTTTCTCCAGCACAGCAGTCAGAGGCAGCCCCCATCATCCACTGGGGAGCGGAAGTCACCTGCCTTGTTCTGGCCCATAGACACCTGTTAATTTGGTCCAAGCTCCCTCTCAACTTTTGATAGCTATTATATTCTCCATGATGGCTCAGGCCTTCAGGCCTCTGTCCCACATTCTTCACTCAGGCCTGAGAGACTCTTCTCTCAGTCTCCATCCAGACCTGGTGCTGTCACAGGACTGTCAGGCTGGGCTTAGAATATTGCTGTCATCCCACGGAAGCCATGGTTCCAGCCTGCTGGAGGCTCTGGGCCCCATCTCCTGGGGCAGGTCTACCATGTATGGCCTGAGCCTATAGCCTCCCTTGCTCAAGATGCTGGTTTCAAGGCTGTCTCTTCTGGTTACAGGGAGGGAATGGTGTGCTGTGCGGCTCAGAAGGAACTCACCATCCATGCTTCTTTTCTGTCCCTTATGGACCCAGTCTGTCCCCTGGTGTCCCCAGTGAACACCCTGCCTGTCTCTAGCTTGGGCTCTACCTGTCTCTGCCTGTCCCGGTGCAGAGCCTTCCCACTGTCAGTGTCCCCAGCACAGGCAATGCTTGCCCTCCATTCATCATCTGCCTCCTCAGCAGCTCGTGCCAAGCACAGAGAAGCTGGGATCCCAAGGTGACAAGGACAGGCTGGTGACAGAATAGGGGAGGACCATATCTGTGCTCCTGGCAGGCTTGCGAAGCCGGCTGAGTGGTTGGGAGCAGGAGTGGGTCTGATGGCCGTGTGTGTGTGTGTGTGTGGGAAAACAGCCATGAGTTGGAGGAAGTCTTGAAGGAGGAGCAGGGCTGGGTGAGGGCACCAAGTTTCTGGGACCACATCTGCGACATGGGGGCTGCTGTCTCTTTTACTGTGCCTGAAACTTGGTGCCTGGCTGTTTCCCTTGTTGGGACCCCAAGCCCCCACTGAGGCCACTCATGGGGCCTCTGAGTGTGGCAGGCCAGGGGGAACCTTTCGTGCAGCACAGGGCCAGTTTCAGAGGTGGTGAGGGCGGGGTGGTGTGTGTGTGTTGGGGAGGACAGAGCTTTCCCCTCTCAGGCTGGCAAAACCCTCCTCCCAGTCAGTCTGCTCCCACTATGGCCAAGCTGCTGGCCAGGGCCAGACAGCTGGGGAGGGATCGCCAGTCCCGGCACAGGAAGAGGTGGTGGGTGAGAATGCCGCCCCATCACCAGCCCCAGCACAGGGGGAGCCTTTCTGGAGGCTGAGGAACCACGAGGATGGCAGACCCTCGCCTTGTTTCTGCCCCACCCTTGTCTGGCGATGGTGAGGCCCACACTGCCAGCTACAGTGGAGACTGCCACCCCTCCTCTCTGCCTTCCCTGCCTCCAGGTTTGGTTCCCATAACAACCCCAGGAGGTGGGAGGCTGTGCTAACTAGCAGGTAATGCCCAGCAGTGAGGGGGGGGCCACAGGAAGAGCTCTGGCTGGGGGCTGCAAGCTGAGCCTGGCAGGCACCCAGCACCCTCACACAACCTCTAAGTCAGGTGGGGTGAAGGATGAGGTTGAAACCTGACAAGAGACATCAGACTTGGGGTGCCTCTCCATCCATCCCATGGTTGGGAGTTAGGTTTTAGTCCCAGTGTTGCTATTGATTCATTCCGTAATTTTGGACAAGTCGTGGGTTCTCTCCGAGCCTCAGTTTCTCCATCTGGGTAATGGAGGGTGGATAGGGAGTTTCACTGAAGTGAACTTTTCTGCCACTCGAGACTTCGTCGATCATCTTAGGAGCTGCATGTCATGGAACCATTTCATCTATAGCGGATGTGTTTCAGAGGCAGTCATTAATTGGTTTCATAAGGTAGGATCACTGTCAATCAAAGCCACTGGGTCAGTGCAGCCAAGACCCCAAGGCTGATGTTCCAATGGGTCCGTGCAGCCCTACGGGACGTGAATGCGCCACTTCCGTGAGATGCCTGGAAACTAGAGGTTGTCTGAGCTTCTGAGGCCCCGCTCTGCTTTGGCATCCGGTTCCGGAACAGCGTGAAGGCCAGCAGGCTGTGGTGCAGACGGCACATCTGCTTTGAGATTCAGAGTGGAAGGAGCGGGTCCCCACAGAATCCCTTAGGGAATGAGACCAGGATTCTTCCATGAGGCAGGACAGGAGGATTTGCTGCAGGCCTGAGGTCACACAGAGTATCTCCCAGAGACACGGGCTGAGCACAGGCCAAAGCCTGGTCCAGGGGGACGACTTCCCCTGGGGTCCAGAACCGTCTCTAGGGTGCCACTGTCTTGCTCAGGCTCCAGGATGGGGAGGTAGGAAAGGCTCGGGCAGACACTTCTCCGTGCCTGCCTAAAGCCCCCTCCCTTCCTGGGACACCCAGCCCTGAGGGTCCTACGGATTCTTGCCCTCCGCCCCCAGGGAACCCTGCAGCCCAGGCCCGGCCCTGGCAATCCCACTGCATTCCCAAGTCAGTGCAACCTCCCAGCTCCGATGGGAACCTCAGACCTGCCTCTCCAGTCTGCTCCCAGCTGATGATCATGCTTCTCATTTCACTGAGAAAATAGAAGCAATCAGAAGAGAAATTCCTTGTCCTCTCATCATCAACTCTAACAATCTACCTCCCTCTCCACCTGAAATTCCGTCTGCCCTGCTCTTCGGGTGGATGCTCCACTCGGCACGGATTCCCGCCTGCTGGGGCCTGCTCAGGGCTTTGCTCCTGCAATGGCTCCTCTACCGGATCATTCCCACCAGCTAACAGCGACACCACTCTTCTTCAAAAGTCCTCCCTCCACCCACGTTCCCTTCTGACCACTACGTTATTTTCTGTCCCAATTTATGGCAAACCCCACAAAACAGACATCTGTCCTCTCCACACCTCCTTTCCTCCAATCTCTCTCCAACCCTCTTGAACCAGGTGTGTGCTGCCCCCTTCAGTGGAACCCCTCTTGTCAAGGGCACCAGTGACCTTCACGCTGTCAAACCCAATGGTCCATTCTTAGTCATCACCTTCCTCAACCTCCTCGTGCTGTGTTTCCAGTGGAATCACATTCCTCAG
>RJWJ010009208.1:0-50697 GCA_004363605.1 Indri indri
TATCCCCATAGCTTGCTTCCCCCGATCTTTACATCTCTGCCCAAATGACACTTTGCAATGAGGCATTCCCGGACCACAGTCTACATTTTAGGGGAGTACGCTCCTCCTCCCCCCTCCCCCTGCCCTGGCACTCTCTCTTCCACTTCCCTGCTGTCCTGTTCTCCACACCCTTATCACCATCTGCCACATGATATATTTCCTTGGTCATTGGTTGGTTATCCACCTTCTTTCCCTACAATTGTAAACTCTGTGAGGGCTGAAATTTTTGCTTGTTTGGCTCAGTGCTGGATTCCCAGTGTCTAGAATGGTACCTGGCACACAGTCGGTGCTCAATAAATATTTATTGAATGAATAAATAAAATTTAATTTTTACACATGCATAAATACTGATGTGGAAAAATATACAGCAAGCCATAACACTGCTACTGCTATGTAGTGAGATTAGTGAGCTATGGGGAGAAATCTCATCTTTACTGTATTTGTTTCTGTACCATTTGAAATATGCACTACTTTTGTAATTGAAAAGTAAATTAAAAATATTTAAAAAGATAAACATAATGTAGTGCAGGTCTACAATCCTAGCACTTTGGGAGGCCAGTGCAGGAGGCTCACTTGAGGCCAGGAGTTTGAGACCAGCCTGAGCAAGAGTGAGACCCCACCTCTACTAAAAATAGAAAAAATTAGCCTGTAGTCCCCACTACTCAGGAGGCTGAGGCAGGAGGATTGTTCAAGTCCAGGAGTTTGAGGTTGCAGTGAGCTATGATGATGCCACTGCACTCTAGCCTGAGACACAGAGCAAGACCCTGTCTCAAAAAACAAACAAACAAACGAAAACCATAATGATTCCATCTCTCCTTTAAGGTGACTCCATTTTTGTGGGGCTCCTTTCAGCAGACACTGAAAATAATTTCTAAAAAGAACTATCCTATGTTTGTCTCTACTGCATGCACCATCCAGAGTTCAGAAAACACCAATGAGCCTAGTTCTAACACCATCAAATAGAACAGAAATACAAGATATACCCACACACTCACACACACACACACACACACACACACACACACACACACACACACAGAGTCTGGGATTTGGCCCATGCCATGTGTCTGCTGAGTAAAAACCCTTCCTCATTAACACATCTGACCCTTCTTTATACCCACTTCCTCCCTCCAGCAGGAAGAAGGAATGTCACTTGGTAATTCCTTGTGCTGTTTGTCTACTTGGTAACATCTTCAACACGGCTGTCAGACAGGGGGCACCTGATTTGGGTCCATGTGGGCTGTAAAATTCATCCAGCTCTTAAGACAAGACACACTGCCTCCCTTAGAAATAAATCCAACCTAATTTAGCATGACAGGCATCTCAGGGACACATGACACACCACAATAGCTACATAAACCCTCTACTGAGTGTCTTTCATAGCTTGGCACCGTCAGGAGGCCTCTGTTAAGTAACTCCTGCTCCTTATCCTTGGGCCTTTATTCCCCAGAAGCAGATCCATGGTAGTATTAGTAATACTCCAACTGGCAGCTTAACACTAGGTTTTCCTGATTTCCTACCTGGCCACAAAGACTCCCTGGTGAGCCCGCAGGCCTCACCCCAACAGCACAGCAAACGGAGGACAGTGCAGTCAGCCCCGAGAGGCCAGGAGGACCAGCCTGCCTGCCTGCCCGGACGGTTTCCTCAACTCTCCCCGGGAAGCAGGGCGGCAACAGCCAACTCTCATCACTATTTTGGTATGAAACCTGGAACTCTTAGAATTTTAAATGAGAACGAATCAACCAGCTGAGTTGTTTTTAATTTTTTTTTCTTTGTTTCTTTTTAAGAGAATCAGCTGAAATCAAAGTCAAGACTATGTGGAAACCAGCCCCTTGTGCACAGTTGCACTCGATTTTTCTCTAAGCTTTGGCGAAGCAACAGATTTGAGCTGTGGGGCCACTGCTGGCGATTTTCTGGACCAAGTGCCTCTTGGTTCAGCTTTGCTTATTCAGAAACACAAATTTTTACTCCTTAGTTAAGCTTCATTTCTTGGGCCTTGTGATTCTACCGACACTTCAGAAAGGACATTGATTTGCTCTGGAGGGGTCTGGTTACTGAAATCCACCTTACTTGGGACCAGAGCACAGACTGGACTTAGACCATCAATGTGATCTTGAGCGAAAGAACACAGCCCTCTGGGCTTCAGCTTGATCATCTGTTCAATGGAGATAATAACACCTCCCTGGTAAGGTTACTGTCAGGATTAAATGTGAAAATGCAGATACGCTGTCACAGATAAAAACTCAATAGATCATTATCATTATGACTGTAAAGTGAGACCCCAGTTTTCCCCATCTAAGACTTTTGACGTAGAGCCTCCCATTACTACCCAGAACAGTCTCTCGTGACAAACAAATCTCTAAACGGACCACCCTAGAACCTCTTGCCCTGGAACCTCTCGCCAGCTTTATCAGAGGGACAGAATGGATATTGCTCAAGTGCCAGGTCTCAAATTTAATTCTGAAACACACGGCAACAATGACAACAACAACATACAGCGGACCCGACACCACTCAGAGCCTGGCTGACGCTCAGGGATCTCACAAGGCAGCCGAGCAGCCCCTGAGCTTTGCCTCTGCACGAAGCTACAGGCAAGAGATTGTTCTTTGTCACCACTGGTCAAGTCGGAGGGAGACTGTAAGAGGAGCTGTGAAAATGGACTGTGGTTCAGAAGGCTCCCGGGCGCCTTCTACCTCCAGTCCCGCCCCAGCCAGGGAACACAGTACTTGAAGACCACCAACCCTCGGACCCTTACAGGGCAACATTCCCTCTTCTCATCGACGCTGTCTCTTCCTTCCTGTCCCTCGATTCAACACACACTCATTTCAGTGCCCACCACAAGCCAGGCACTATGCCAGGCACTGAGGACAGAGAGGTGAATGGGATCAATCTCGGCCCTGAGGAGCTCCGGGACCAGTGAGCACGGCAGACACCGACATGACAGGTACTTAATGAGAAACGCTGTCCAGAGTGTTCTCTGGAGTGACCCTGGAGAAGGGAGGATGGACCAGGCTTGCTTTTGATTACCCTGAGTGTTTACAGAGCCCAAGGCAGTGCTGTTAGCAAGAATGTCCTAGGCCACTCACCACACTGGTTTTCTGCGTGACCCTGGCCCACTCCACAGGGCTCTGCCCGCCGTTCAGATGTTCTGGGAGGCTTTTTAGCCACGTCGAGGTCCATGCCTGATAGGTGGAGGTGAAACTGCTCCCTGTGGGCAGCCTTCCTGAGCGTGCGGATGGCTTTCCGGAGCCGCTTCTCTGTTCGCTTTACGATGCAGCTCAGGTCACAGGAAGCTGTGGAAACAAGAGGGACAGTAGTGCGGGAGGAGGTCAGGCTGGTGGGTGTGATGATGGCCAGAACAACTGCAGGACCCACCAACACCCCACTCCCTGTGGACCAAATTGGGGAGAGACCTGGAGGTGGGCATCTGGCAGGCTGGGCAGCATTTGATTCAAACAGAAATTTGTTTTGATCAGAATGGTAGCTTTGGGTTTTTGCGAAGCAGAGAAAATCATGAGGTTCCAAACCAATCCAGTTTAGTTTGGGGGTGGAAAAAAAAACAGGAGATACTTCAGTGTTTGTACTATGTTTTTCCCCAAGAGTGATTAAAAGTGAAAAGCAAAGAAATAAGGAGCAAGCTATGAGAAGCCTGGCAACGTAGGCTGTTTTCAAACCAACCTGTCACCTCCTTTTGGTTAGTTTCAAGCTCAAACTCAACAGTGATAAACATTTCCTTAGGGGCGCTTGGTCGGCCAGGGGCTCCTGGGACTTGCTTGCCGGAGCTGCATGTAAGGTTTGCGTAGCGGAAGCTCTCTTTTACTGAGCTGTGCTTCTCTGTATGAAGAAACAAAATTATCGGAAGCCAAATCCTGGCAAAGCACTCAGATGAACATTCGCTAGAGCTCAGTAAACATTTCATTAAAACAACTCTCAAGGGACTAAATGATTAACTCCAGATGCCAAGACATTGCAAGGCCTCAGCTTGGAGCACGATGACATTTTAATTTTGAAGAGCTAGTTTTGCCTCCTATATAACTTTACTATTTAGCTCTTGAACATTCTTTTCATGGACAAATGCTGGATGTTTCTGACTGACCAGCCACGTATGCAGAATCAGGGGGCGTTTCGCATTCCTTACTGACGGTTTCACTAAGGTGCCCTCATAGTCTCACAGTTGATTTTCTTAAAGCTGGACCATAGTGTATAGAGCAGGGGTTGAGGCTTCAACTAAGGAATAAGCACTGGAGTAGAAAGGAAGCCAACTCCTGCTTTCAGGCAAACTGACCTTGGAGTAGTTCCAACCCGAAGGGAAAGCTGGAAAGCACATCGACAACGATGTCTCATTTTTAAATAACCAGGAGCAATAAATGGCGCAAAGAATCAACAGAACCAAACAATATCACGAAGGCATCCAGGATGGGAATGCAAGTGTTGCATAAGACAGGGCTTTGCACACCCCTGTTCCCGACTTTGGCTGTCTCCCCTCTCCCCATGGTTTCCAGTGAATCTGTTCACTAATGATTGTTAACCCGAACCAAGGAGCAGGTCCACACATCATCCTCACAATTAGTTTGTCTCTATTTTAAAATTTAAAAATCACCCATCATCCTCCTACCCAGTAACCACTGCCGAGGATATGAAGAATTTTTTTCCTTCTACCACAGCTTTTCTTACACAATTTGGATTGTATTAGATATACAAAATATTTCTTTCCCTTTTCCATCTCAGCATTATAACAAGAATATTTTCTTGTGTCATTGAACATTCTTTCAAAATATATAATTAATAGTTGCATAATATTCCATCAAATGGAAGATGAAGTTACTTAAAATAGGCAGTCAAAAGTGACTAGAGTGTGCTTTATGTTTATTGGTTTGTATGATTTTTTTGATGGTAAATTGGATAAAGAAGCCTTCCTAATACATGAATCCTGATCTTTCTTTTTTTAAGTCTCCAAAAGTATTCTAAGAAATAATACTGGAAATGTGAGCTGGGGAGAAAGAGGAGTGCTAGAGTCTGCTCTTTTCAATAAGGCCAGTTCTACTTGGATGGTATTTGCTCTGCTGAAGCCAATGGAGTCACTGCTTCCAAACACTAGACCCAGCAGGAAAGCTGGATATTACATCTTTGTTCATCAAAGCCAAACATCTTTTCATTTCTTTGGCTTATATTCAAGCAAACTCTAAGATCTAGAAAATTTAACCCAATCTGCCGGGCGCGGTGGCTCATGCCTGCAATCCTAGCACTCTGGGAGGCTGAGGCGGGCAGACTGTTTGAGCTCAGGAGTTCGAGGCCAGCCTGAGCAAGAGTGAAACCCCGTCTCCACTAAAAAAAAAAAAAAAAAAGAAAGAAAGAAATTATCTGGACAACTAAAAATATATAGAAAAAATTAGCCGGGCATGGTGGTGCATGCCTGTAGTCCCAGCTACTCGGGAGGCTGAGGCAGTAGGATCGCTTGAGCCCAGGAGTTTGAGGTTGCTGTGAGCTAGGCTAATGCCACGGCACTCACTCTAGCCAGGGCAACAGAGTGAGACTCTGTCTCAAGAAAAAAAAAAAAAAATTTAACCCAATCTGATCACAAATTGCTAATTCATCTTAAGCCCTTATTGATGCCTATGAACTCACAGGTTTCCCCAGGGCCTCACCAACTGTACTTCGCAAAGGAAGCCCCAAAGTGTAACCCTAGAACTACACAGGGGTGCTAGGTGAGGCTCCTTTTCCTCTTGGGATGAGAGTCCCTGGAGGTTACGAATGGTTCAATCCCACCTGAAGCATGCCTGGATCCTCGGGACAGCCCCTGGCCCCCCGCGGGCCTCCAGCATCCCAACATGCAGGCAAGCTCCCTGCACCAGCTGTCTGATTTCATACCTGGTAGTGCTGGTCGCAGACCCTCAGGAAACAGCTCAGCCTTTTTCAAACTACACTTGCCTTCATTTAGCTTAAAGGTTACACTTGTCCTGACGGTGGCGACATCTTCAGAAAGAAACAAGTGAGAGATGTTACCTTCAGACGCAAAGGAACGCAAACACCAGGAGGGTAACAGGGAGCTATCCGCTGGTGGCTCCTACCACACGCTGCAAGCCCCAAGCCCCTCTCTTACCCTGAGACCAAGAAAGGTCGGATCACGGAGTGCCCATCACCCTGGACTGGGGGACCAGGAGCCTCCTAAGAATCACGCTTTTCCCCACACATGAGAGATAAATCCAGTGTTGAAATGTAACAAAGAGAGGCTCAAATATAGCCTCAACAGTGAGATGAAAGATGAGGTCATTTCTGTGCCTTCCTGAGAAAGAAGGCGAGAATCCCCCAGGTCGAATTTGGATAGGACTGTCGAGGGAAATGGTGAGGGGCAGACGCTCCTGAATGAGCCTGTCCTGAGAGGACAGGGTGGAGGCAGCCGCCACTCCAGACAAAGACGGCGCTCACTAAACGTGGATTTCCAGGGTCTGGGAGGGAGCGAGGATCCCACTTTGAGGGCCTGATGCACAAAATTCTGTTCTCCTTCCAGTGTCAGTCTTAATTATATATTAGGCTCTGGCGTCAGTGGCCTAGATTCAAATTCCAGCTTTTTGACTTATAGTGAGAACTTGAGCAGGTTACTTAATCTCCCTAAGCCTCAGTTTCCTCATCCGTAAAACAGACATAATTACAGTACCTACATTAACCAGGCTGTTGTAAGGAGTAAATGAGATAACACAAAAAAAGAAAACAACAAAAAAAAAAAGAAAAGAAAATGTTTAGCCTACTGCCTGGTGCACAGTAAGAACTGAATAACTGTCAATTATTTGTTTGCCCACCCTTGTGGTGGCCTCGATCGCCAAGGAACCATCGCTGAGGGATGTGGTGAAACAGACCATGATGTCTGCTCTGGCTGAGTCCAAACTTCTGACAAAAGGGGCCGTGAGGGACAGTGCTTAAAGGCTCTGGACCCACACTTTCTGGGTTCAAATCCTGGCTCCTCTATTTTTTATCTAAATCTCTTTGGGTAAGGTATTTCACCTCTCTGAGCCTCAGTTTCTTCATGCGATTAATGAGGATAACAGCAAAATTTACCCAGAGGGTTGCAGTATGGCTTAGATCAGCTAATACGTGTAATATGGTGGCAGGCATATTCGAGGGGCTCAATCGATACATGCAAGCTGTTACTGTCCTGCTTTGGGTCTCCAGCTTTGCTCGTATATGTAATTTGGACATCAAGATGTAATATGGACCTCATTCAGATGTTCTCATGACATAATGACAAAAGTGTCTACATCTGGGAGGGCAAGGCCTCCTGAAAACTTTAGATTATATTCTTTGTCTTTTGACAAACAGGAAAGAGTTTGTGCTCCTTTCTCAGGACAGAATTTCTGCTGCCCCTGTTCTGCCCAGGCCTATTTCCATCCACACCATGTGTGGGGCACATTCCCCACTGGGCCTTTGAGGTGCTCTGGAGTACAGAGAGTTTGGGAGACCTGAGTTCTGTGGGCCTCTGCCCAATATGATGACCTACCTGGCCCACCAGACCCACTCCTAGCACACAGTGGACACTCAGTAAATATCTGTCACATGGGTGAGTCAGATTTCAAGCTGCAGGCAAGAATACTCTGTAACACGCTCACAGCATGGAGATTAAGAGAAAAGAAAATAAAGCCAACATCCAAGAACAGCACCTCATGAATAAAGCCCATTGAACACAGAGAGACCCAGAGAGAACACACGGATTTGGTAATTACCCCCAAAAGCAGAGTCATTTGATTTTTGCTGTTTGTTCCTGAGAGGAGAGGAGCCGCAGGTGACAGAGTAGGCCTCTTGCAGTCCTGACAGACAGAATGTGGGTTGTCAAACATGTAAGCAAGGCTACAGACTATCCGGGTAGCAGCTGTAATCACCCCCCATCCCCACTCCGCATGAGCCACTGGAAAAATGCCTAGCATATGGGGTCTCGAAGCACAGACCTCTCAAAGCACAGTGGTCAGGGGACCTCTGGTCGAGGACCTAGAAGCCCTTTGGGGGAATCTAACACTTAGAGGCCAGGGAGTCCTGGCCCTGGCATGAGGACCTGCCCTGGGAACTGGGCCCCACTCACCTGAAGAGAGGTGAATGCCAGAGTGACATCTTAGGAAGCACCTGTCTCCTCCACCACTCTTACCGCAATGCAGGGATACGTGGGGTGACACACTAGTGGGCAGGAGCCCCTTCACTTCTAGACAGGACAAAACACAGACACTTACAGAAAGAGAAGGATGAATCCAAGTGTGACAAAGATGGTTGAGTCCCATGCACCAAAGGCCCCAAGAAAAGAAGGTACAGCTGACGCCCCGCACAGAACACACACCAGGCCTCATTTCCCACCAAGGTAAAGGAGACCCTTCTTTGCCATTGTTTTAATGCAGAAAAGCAACCAGGAAAACAGAAGTCAGTTCCAACCTGCACGGAAGCACAGAAGGAAACACCAGAGCCTGCAAAGTATCTCCTGTTTTTGAACTATGTAAAGAACAGCTGCTGCAGCTGAGGGAAGGAGAATTCAGTGGAGGGACGGTCAGCCATGCTCCTGGGCCAATCGGGCCTGGGAGTGCACAGAGAGCCGCGCTGCCTCTGGGCCAGTGGAGGCCCCACCGAGTCTGCGCCTCAGTGGCCCTTACCCACACAATCTTTTTTGTTCCAGTGGAGCTTGTACCCGGGGTGGCACTGGCATTCGTAGCCACCCACTGTGTTCACACAGGTCTGCTGACAGCCTCCATTGTTGACACTGCACTCGTTGGTGTCTGTGGAACAAAAAACACTCCTATCACAACAGCCTGTCACTGAATGGGCTGATACTGTCCCTCCCTTTAGGAAGGAGCCACAGGGGAGTCGCAAGGTTGAAACTCACTAAACACAGGGAAGGTGCTGACTGCCGTCAGGATGTGCTCTCGGCAGCAGCGGACTCCACACCCCACTCCCCACCCAGTGAATTTCCTGGTATGAGCCTCACCGGGGCCATCTCAAGTTCCATTCTTGACCAAACCATTCCCTCATTAGGGATACTCAGAAAAGGCCACACGCTACTTTCAGATGTCCAAACTTGGACACTGCACAGGCTTTAAAACTCCACCATCCTCCCGGACTACCCGCCAAAGGAGACAGAGAACTAGGTCTCCCTATTTAACCACTTACACAGTTGAGGTACAGAGAAGGAAAGTGGTGTGCTCTATTCCCCATCAACCCGAGACTGAGTCCAGGTGGAAAGGTGGCTCCATCTAAACCCAGACACACATCCTTACTCAGGGTACATTTCCTTGAGGTTTCTTGATGTACTGGGAAGAGTATGTTTTTAGCCATGCCAAGGAGGTATTGAAAAGGAGAAGGGAGACAATATTATCTACAGCAAATCACTGCTGTCCATTCTTCTTGGGCACAAAGCACAAGGACTAGGCAGGAAGTATTTAGGCTGGTGGTTCCAACATCCTGCAGATGCTCAGGAAGATTACCTTGAAAGTTCTAGACATTCTGGACTGGAATCTGAACCTGTATTCTCAAAGATTGCTGTGGAGAGTGAAGTGGAAGTCAGTTGGCACCAAATCTGATTTTATGCCATTCCCTGCTTGACCATGAGGTTATGAGACATGAGAACATGTTGCTAAATGGGCACAGAGTGGAGAGATAAACTCACTGGTTCCACTTGCAGCTCAAAGACCTAATTGTGGGGCTCAAACAAGGTTTTGCAGCCAGTTGCTATGCACAGCAGGCTGTGGAATTGGTTGGTGTCCCGCCAAGCCTCTCTGAGGACTGCAACTTTACTATCTGCTGGGAAGTTCCAACAGACAGGGTAGCAGCTCCTGAGAGACCCTCCCATCCTCTGAATACAACCACAAGTCAATAAAGTCAATAAGGAATCCACAGCTGAAAGAGCTCAGTTCCTCTCTGCTCCATTTCACACTCGACGTGTCAAAGGGATAAATGTGGGGAGGTTTCCTTTTGTAGATGCTTCCCTTGAGTTGATGGACTCATTGCTCTTGTACAGGGACTGGAATGTACCTTTCATCCCCCAAGGCAAGAAAATAAACCTCAGGGGTGGAGGCCCTGCAGCACCCCACCTCTCAACTTGAGCAGGGCTGTTTGCTCACCTCCACAGTGGGTGAAGCCGTACAGCGTGTACCCTTGGTTGCAAGCGCAAGCGAATGTGCCAGGGTGGTTGATGCAGCTGTGGTCACAGGTCCTATCCAAAGAGCACTCATCCACATCTGTAATTGTCAAAGGGAAAGGGAGCTGAAACCCACTCTGAGGGATAAGGGAAGAATAGGTTTATAATAAACACCAGTTGCTGACCAATACCAAAAATGACACACACAGGGTGAAAAATGATCTATCCATTCTCCTCTCTCACTTGTGTTAAGGAAGGTGTTGAGCAGCCCATCCTAAGTATAGTCATGCCGGGCCTTTATTTCCACATTCTGCTGCAAGCTGCACTTGCCTCAGAGCTCAACTGGTCTCTCACCATGCTTATTTGTAGGGCTGAGTAATTTAAAATATTTAAATGAAGCCAAATGAGATAACATACCTAAAAAGGGTTTTATACACTATAAAGTAGTAGTTGTGCATTATTATTATTGTGATATTACCATTGGTAAAACATCAGTAATTTATGAGCTATGGTGAGTTGAAAGGAGAAAACACTTGGTTTGGAGGTAAATCTGGTTCCCATCTTTCTCTGATCTTTCCAAAATTAGTCTTCTGGCCACAAGAGGCCAGTTAATCCTGGATTTTAATGCCCTCTGCCCTAAAAGAATGCACTAATATCCTCTGTAGATTTCTATTGCAGACACTGTAATTTGGTGGTTAAGCTCTGAATTGGATCCTCTTGGCCAATCCCTGGTTGTGTTCTTCCCCCATAGTCCAGTCCCACGTGTCCCCCGTCTTCCTGGTTCAGTGTGAAAGCCTCCTTGGCTGCAGCTGGGGTCGTGCAAACTAGCCTCAGGAGGCTGCATTTGTCTATCTAATCATCTCCCTCTTCCCTGGCTTGGCCCTCACATCTTTCCTGTAGACTAGAATGTAAGTGCTTCACTCTCTCAACTTTGAAGGGTTTTAACAGAGTTACGACTCATGTCTCCAAATGAATAAACCAACATAGCACTCAGTGGAAGCCAACTAGACCATTGCTAGACCACTTTTTCAACACCAAATGTGCCAGGAGAAACTACATTAATAAAAAACAAACATTTGGAAGGAACAGGAGGAATGAAAAAGTGAAATAAAAAGGGCAAATTCTTGCAAAACCTCTTCATCCCTGGCTTTTCCCAGAAATCCTGGCAACTTCTTCAATAAATTTGTTCTGTGCAAATATTTGTTCTACCAAGACTGATGGGTGAAAAATGAGAAAAAGTCATTTTCCTTCCTAGTAACTGATGCCATTCTCTGAAATCTGTTATTGCTATCAGCCAGTCGTCAAGAAAGTGGACTTGTTCAGTAGCTGACTTTGGCGGCTCACTATGGGCTTTTGCTTTGCCAAAAATAATGAGATCACTTTCCTAATTCCTTTTTAATGTGTTTACACAGCTTAAACAGTCTTGCTTGCTCTATACATTGTGAAACATTATGTGGAACAGTAAATTTGCTTTCCAAGTCAAACTGAAGAAATTATTATTTCCACACAATAATCATCTAGAATTAATTTACTGAATTTAAAGGAGAATATACTTGAACTGCCTGACAAATTATGTATTGAGAAGAACAAACCAAGAGAGGAAAAAAACCTAATTCACACCATAAAGTTTTTAAAAAAGAGGTAATTTTACATCTTTTTTATCTGATGAAATCAGATATTATATTCTGATTTTTATTTAATTCTGAGATTTCTAACAAATAAGTTAGACAATCATTCTTTATTTACAGAAATGGAGCAAGAATAAATGATAGCACATCTTTACTGAGAGCTTCCTCCTGCTTATCAATAGGACATTAAAAAAAGGTGTTTATCTAAAAGTAAGAAATAATGCTTTCCACTCAAAACAGCTTCCCGCCACCCCAAACAGTTATTAATACCAACAACAGCTGCAACCTAGAGAAGTCCCCTTGCTGCACCCCTTATATGGGAAAGGTGTGTTCGAGAAGCGGTTTGTAATCCTGCCTAAGGATTAGCCAGCATCTTCTCCCTTTCCACAAGCACCAAAGGCTGCTCATTTAAAGCAAGGTCTATAAGGAAGAGGCCAACTGGTACATGATCTTGATTATGTGCTGGCCTCAACTTTTTGCAAGGAAGGCACGTTAACTGAATCTATACATTTTTGCTTCTAATTTGTAACTTTTG
Organism: Indri indri; assembly: GCA_004363605.1. Classification (NCBI taxonomy): domain Eukaryota; kingdom Metazoa; phylum Chordata; class Mammalia; order Primates; family Indriidae; genus Indri; species Indri indri. Next base: position 12,308 of record RJWJ010009208.1, read on the forward strand.
TTATAAATTCTATAATATTAAAGGAAATTTTAGAAAGGGAAAATGATTCCTAATCTCAACACCCCAGTGCAACCCTGCTTGCATTCTGTGTTCCAGTCCATTTCTAGCAGCAAGCTCTGCTATAATCACACCGGATGGGTTCTTTGAGGTGTTCTCTAATCGCTAACAGCTTAATTTCCAAAATATACCTGTGAGCCACATCAGTGTTTTTATTCTACCTAACAGATGAAATAAGCGAAGGCTGCGATGGAGGTTGGAGCAGTGGCTCTGTTGAGAAGCCTGGCGAGCCAGTCTCTGCCAGGGTGGGGCTACATGTTCTCTGCTCCAACCAGCGGGCCATTGCACAGCACAGCTACGCTTTCAGCACATACCTTGGCAAGACTTCTCATCTGTTAATAATTTAAATCCTTTTTTGCAGCTGCAGTCAAAACTGCCCACGGTGTTTTTGCAGAAGTGATCACAACCTCCATTGTGGGTCTGGCACTCATCAATATCTGTAACAGGCAAGCATCGGCAAATCAGAGAGGAACACTTGCCTCATTTCCCACCAATCCCTGAAGTGCTATTATGAGTGTTCATTATTCCCTGAAATAAAAACAGGCCCATAAAAGCATTTAAGAATGCTTGCTGATGTTTTTAATCTTATACATGTTTTCTTGTCTGGCTTAACCAGTTTTGAAAGACAAGTGCCTCATCCTCTTGAGAACTTAGACTTATGATGCCCTTGACTAGCAGTAAGAAAACAAACTGGGGGAAAGAATGGTGAGGTCCTGTTATATTCTCGTCCTTGTATTGCTCTCTCAAGAAAACACGGCTCCCTTTAGTATACTACCTAGTCTAGTTTAATGATTAAAGCTGTAAGGGACTGGAGCACTTGTTTTGGCAAATTACACAATGATCAAATAGCCTCAGTGTTTTTAAATTATTCCTGATACTCAAGCTTATCTCTTCTCAGTTTCGTCTGGTAATTGGTTATCTACTTTTTATCATGCTAAAGAACTCATCCTTTGTACTCTTGCCCATGAAATACTAGCAAGTCATTGGGGTCTCTCTTCATCAGTAAAAGTTAATGGTACAGTTATTCATTAAGTCCTCTAGATAATAATCTTGACTGTTTTTTACATAATAATCTCTAGGCTATTATTTATGATATGTTGATATTATCTCCTGCAAATGAATGTTTCCTTGAACTGCCTTTTTCTAATAAGGCCACTGTCTGAAATGAATTATTTGATGCTTGTAGAGGCTGACCTCCTCAACAATTAGTGTAATTAAGTTGGTTCTAATTAAGCTTACTCAATTATAACCTTCCACTAGCCCAGGGAAGAAAAGCTTCCATCAATATGAATCATAAGCAAATGTGGAGTCACTTGGGGTGTGGAGGGGAAGAGCTGCCTTTATCCCCACACTTCAGCAGCATGGGGCTTCCCCCCATAGCAGGGCACCCAGCCTCCCTGAAGAGACGAAGGCTACCTTTACACGTCTTCCCATCCAACTGCAGAGTGAATCCAATGGGACAACTGCAGTGAACCCCTGTTGAAGTGTCCTTACAGGTGCGATCACAGCCTCCATTGTTGACAGCACATGTTTCTGACAAGGAGGTAAGAAAAGGCAGTTAGCTTCCCAAAGAAGTGCTGATATGGCTGTTATTATTTGGCAAGTTCATGGAAGTCAAGAAGCATGGTGGGGTACCCATGATCACACCCCAAGCCTCTGCCTTCTGCAGGTGGGATAGAGGGAGAGCAGGTGCAGCCCCTCCCACCCATCTAAATGAGCGATATTTTCTGAGGAAGCTTGTCAGGGTAAAGAGGTAAAGATGTCTCCTAGCCTGCAGAGCTGACCCCCACTAGTGGATTCAAAGCCATTAAAAGTACCTGCTGATCCACAGCCAGCAACCTGCTAAGTGTGACTGTATCTGGCAGGTAAGATGTAAGTGCAGAATAGGGCAAAAAGAGATAATGTTCCTTTCATAATCCTGAACCTTCTCCTTTGAATGTGAGTAATGGGCAAAGCAAGAGGGTAAACGTTGCCCACCCCAACGATTCCCTTGGTGCAGACTAATGACTTCATCTTTGCAAATGCCAATTTGCTCAAATTAGAAGTTTAACTTTCCCTGAAAGGAGAAAGGCCTGTCATAACTGCATGAAAAATAAGCCACAGCTGTTAAATCACAACTATGGAGATGAGGAACAATAAGCAAATGGCTTTTAGTTCTGCATTTCGTACAGTTATTCCAAGTAATAGACAAGTGCTAGTCAACATTCATTCAATTGTTAGCACTTAGGTATCCAGAAACATGATTTTTTTTTTCCTTCTATAGCTACTTCATTTCAAAGCCTGGGGGGACAAGCCTAGTTCTAATTAAATATGACAGAGAGAAGATGTATGTTTATCTGTTTCCTTTCAAAACCTCACCAAAATAAGAATAGATTTTTTTAAAGTATAAATCCTTAAGGACAAAGAAAATGGAAGAAAAGACAACAGATGAAAGATGTCAAGTATGCTGGAAGTGGCATGTCAGTGGAGGAGAAGTGACTGGCACAGCAGAAAGCTGAACCCTCGTGGTCTGCAGATGGAGCGCCAACAAGTGGTAACTCACGTGAGCCACAGAATCCCAGAAAGGCCCAGGGATTGGAGGTATCAAGTTACTCTAGAGGCAGAGATGAGGATGGAGTTAAAAATAGGAAGATTATTTGAGAGTCTGTACAAGAAACACTTAAACCCCCAGAGCTCCTCCTTAGGCCACAGCCACGTGACTACCCCTGACCTATTCCAGCCACAGCAGGGAAGTTTATCTTCTGGAGAAGGTGGACCAGAGAGGCACCGGACTCAAGGGCACCAGGAAAAGCAGAAGAGAGGGAGGCACTGTCCAGTGAAAGTCTATATCCAGAAAAGAGAGATCTCCCACCCTTCCCCCAGCCCCTCAGCTCCCAAAGTGCTGGCAGCTAAGCTGCATGAGACTGAAGGAGATGGAAGGATTCCTCTTCAGCTAAATTGACCTGCCCAAGTGAAAAGACCTATAGATAATGGCATTTGAGGATCCCCAAATAAAATGGCTAAGTCACCGCCTAGTCACCCACTCATGAAGCCCATCAGTTAATAGAATATCCAATTGGCTTTTTAGTATTTCACTATTAAATATGAAAAGTCAGTCAAGAATTACTAGACATTTTTGGAAAGCTTCTAATATGAAATAAATATACCAAATCAAACAAACGGGGAAAAAACATGAAGGAAGGGAAGATAATATAGGGAAAAAAAGAGAAGTTAAAATCTTATAATTAATTTCCTCAGGGAGATGAAAAGAATCCATGAAATAAGAGCAGGTTCCTATAACAACAGACCAAACTAAAATTCTTGAAAAATTAAAATATGAAAGCAGAACTTTAAAAAGAATCCTGTAGAAAGAGTAGAAGAAAAAAATGAAAAATCTCCGATAAAGTACACCAAAAATACAAAGAAAAGAGAAAGAAAATTAGAGGATCAATTTAAGAGTTGCAACAACCGATTGACAGGAGTTCCAGAGAGAAAGAACAGAGAAAATGGGGTGAAGAAATGCCAAATCAAAGGGAAAAATGTAAGAACATTTCTCAGAACCCAAGGGACGTGAATGTCCACGTTGAAAAGGCCTACTGAGTATTTGGCACACCAGGTGGGCAAAGTCTCACAGTGAGGGACCTTATTGTGACATTTCAGATCACCAGGGACAAGAAGATCCTGAAAACTTTCAGAGAGAACCTTTTCAGGTTTCATACAAAGGATCAAGAATAAAGATGATTGTAGGCTTCTCAAAACAATACTGCATGCTTGAAACCAATGGAACACTAATTTTAAAACTCTGGAGGAATATTCTTCCCAACTCTGAAGTCTACACTGAGCCAGATTCTCAATAAAGGGTGAAGGTAGAATATAAACACATTTTCAGCATGCAAAGTTTTTAAAAAACCTACATCTGATTCACTGTGTAAACTAACAAAAGACAAGATATGGGGTCCACCAAACAGAGAGTGGCGAAGGGAATTTTTAGGCTGACGGGGAAGGCCCGGAGGAGAGAAACGCAGCCAGTCCAGAGGGTCAGGCCCTGCTATAGCAGGGTGGAAGCCTTTGAAAAGACCTTTTAAGGAAGAAAATTGAATTGATAAGTCACCTGCTGTATTTGAACACATTGAAAAGTGTTTTAGAGCTCTATCAGAAATTTGCAAAAGAATTGGTAAGAAGTACTTAGAAAAGTAGACAAAGAAAATAAAATCATGATGCATTACACAACTTGGGTGAATCATATTTACATATTCATAGTTGCAATAATGTAAGCACATAATATTGATTTAAATTGTGATACAACTATACTAAGGGTGTGGGAGAGAGGGTAGACATGTGTGTGTGCTGAGGGAGGGAGGCAGTGAGAGTTAAAACCCAGTCTTCTGCAGCAGGAAGTCAAAAGCCACTATCCAAAACTGACACATCAAGAAATAACGGGACACACTTCATTTTTCAGAATCATGGGGGAGGAGGAGTTAGAAGAAGAAACAACGAGGAGAACTGAAATGTTACCTGCTTGGTAACCAATGATCTTACCTGACTATTAAAGCCAGAAGCTGTCAAAAGATGGATTTGTTTAGGTGGAGCCAACATTTCTTCAGAAGAGTAATGTGCCCAAGGATCTGTGTGACTCCCACCCCGATGGCCACCACCTCTGCTTCTCATCTCCAGCTCACCTGTCACACCGGCAGGCAGGCCTTCCCTCGTCCCACAGGCAAGTGCCATTCCCGTCCATTCATCTCCTCTACCATGAACACGGCTGAGTCAGAAATAGGAGACTCAGGAGACACAAAAACAGATCATCCACCATGCTGAGCTAGCGGCTGCCAGAGTCCTCTCTCATTCCAGCTACTCAGAAGGAAGGGAGCTGACACTCACTGACCACCCACCCAGTCCCAGGCACTGGACTCTGGGCACTTTTGCATATCATTACCTTAATTGAGCATCCTGATAGCCCTAAGAGGTAGATTTTATTACATCCATTTTAAAGAAAGACCAAGAGATGAAGGCTCAGGGCAGTTTGCCAAGTCTTACAGGAAGTCGGGACTGTGTTAGGATGTTAACCCAATTATTCTGGCAGCTTGGCTGGTGTACTTCCCACAGTACCAGGGATCTTGGGTGGTGATTAAGCAACAGCAGTGGGTGAAGAACAGACACACACACCCTGGCTTTGCAGGAGCTGCTCACTGGTCCAGCTGCTCTGAGGTAATATGACCCCCAGGTTCAGGCCTGATGAGGAAAGTTGGGGAGGGAAGGGACAAGGGCAGTGGCCAGGGGAGGGCAGTGGAGTTGCCTACCCATGAGCAGCCGCCGCTTCACCCGCTTATCCCCATCTGCCACAGATGTGGCATTGCTCTCTGCCATCTCCAGGGCAGTGTCCTCTTGCTCTACAAGAAAAGCAAAACAGCACAGTTCTCAGACAGAATGAATCAAATTCTTTATCCCCGGCACAACCATTTCTGCTAAAATCCCAGACAGGAGAACAACGTAAGATATGTGTCTCTGTTCACTCAACAAAAATGTATTGTAATAAGGCTCTGTAGGAAACACAGCATGTTAAATGGCCACAGATCCTCAGTAAACATTAACACTACGGAAAAGATTTTGGAAATATATTGTACTCCGAAGAGACACTGGGGAATGCAAGCTTCAGATTCACTCCAGTACCCTTAGTCTAGGACAAAAAGAGCCTCGTGCTTGGAAACCTCTAAAATGGAGCTAGCAAAGGACACATTGTGAAGGGCAGGGCCGATATCCCGCTGCAAATATGCAACCCTGGCTCCTGCTGGCCGTAAAGGTTGCTGCATTATCAGAAACAGCTAGCTCTAGCTTCATGCCTGGCCCCTTGGGACGTGTTGTCCCGGACTTCAGAATACCAGCTTCAGGAGCGGCCTAGTACAGGAGAGGAAGAAGGGCTTTCCAAGGTTGCACGGGAAGAGAAGGACCTGTACCCCAGACTTAGACCACTGTAACATGTGAAGCAGCACGAGGACTGTTTGGGGAAAAAGGCACCAAAAACAGCCTGTGCCTGGTGCTAAACACCATTAATGGTCAGGGTTAGAGATGAGCACGTTGGGGCAGACCCTCACCAGTATAGGGGTCACCACTCACCAAGGCAGCTCCTCCCATCTACGTGCATCCTGTAGTGTGGATGGCAGCTACACTCAGGACCATCAGCTGTATCTTCACAGGAGTGCTGGCACCCGCCATTTCCATGGTTACAGGTCACTGACAGCAAAAGGAATCAATACACAAAGCACTGAGATTTCCACAACCAGGGTTATGACTGCTCCAGAGGAACTCTGTTTTTCATTCTGTATTTGAGCACCTAGTACATGCTAGGCATTGCGCACAAAATATAACTCTGATTCAGACCCCATCCATGTCTGTGTGAGCAGTCACAATACAAATTATAGAAATGCTGAAACACAGGTTTGAAAAAAGTCATATAGGAACATGGAGATGAGAGAGTCCAGGGAAAATTTTATTTTTTAAGGGGAATTATACCAAGAGATTCTGGTCTACTGCTTTTCTCTATCTAGAGAAGTTTGCCTATTAATACAGCTATACTGGGGCTTTGGGAAATGCTAAGGTACTTTCTGTCTGGAATAAACAGACAATATTTAAATTGTACATATATCTTAGAATTTCTCTCATCAGATTCCATCTGGATTAGTTAGAAGGGAGGATGATCAGAGGAAATGATGACTCTGCACACAATCAATGTGACATTAACCAGTAATTATCAAGACTATGGATGAATGCACTGATGATAGGCCAAAAAAAAAACCCAACTACAAAACTACTCATCAAACTGTTAACAGTAGTTACTTCTGCAAGGGAAACGGGAGGTGGAAACTACATGTTTTTTAACACACTTTGGAGTGTTGAATTCTTTCATAGGCCTTTGTAATTTTTCTAGTTTAAAAGAACTAATTACATATTTGCAATGTTCTGTGATTACAGCCACAAAAAAATTGTACATGCGTATGAACAACTAAATAGGAATATGACAAACTTGAAACAGCGGGTTATGTGCTAGGATTCTGGATCTTGCTTTTTCTTTTTTAATTCCTCAAATGTTACAACAATATTACTTGAGCAGTGACATCTTGAAAACATTTAAAATATTTACAGAAAAGCTTAAAGGTGCTCTGCCTTTAGCAATCAGTCCCTGAAAGACAGTGAAATGCAGAGTCTCACTCCACAGTGAGTCTGGGAGGGCCTGGGTCCTCCTTTTGAAGATCTGGCGACAGGATAAGTGGTCTGCGTTCTCCTCAGTCCACTAGAAGCCCTCAGGGACAGCTTCACTTTGAGGGGCCCTTAGAACCTGTTGTCGGAGGGTAGTGGCGGCACCAGCTCTGGCCTGGCAGCGTGTGGGGCTGCATTCTGCTTCGTGGTGGAGACATGGGGAGAAGTGTTTCACTGGTCAAACTGTCTCCTCATCTCTTAACCACTAAGGTCTACTCTCTGTAAACAACCATCCCTAGCAAACTGTGGGGGTCTTCTGTCCATGGCTTTGGGAAGAGTTCCTAACTCTTTGGGACACTCTCAGTGTTTTCTCTGGCATTAGTAGCATTTAGAACACCATCAATTGCCAGTTGTTTCCTATTACCCATTGGAGCTTTGTTACTATAATCATGGTGTGGCAGCTGTGTCCAGATCGTGTATAACATTCGTTTGGCCATTCATTAACAAATGTGTATTGAGCACACCCTGTGGTAGGCACCAGGGGAGGACTGAGAGACAAAAATGAGACAAGGTCTCTGACTTGGAGTGGCTCACAGTTGGTGAGACAGACACATAAATACACAGTTCCACCCCAGAGCATCATGCACTATCACTGAGGAATAAACAAAGTGGTGGGGAGGGCGGTGCTTGTAAGAATGAAATGGGATATGGCCCATCTTGCTACAAGCCTTTGCACATAATAAATGCTTCAAAAAAGGTAGCTATTATCTTTATCCTTGTTAGAAGTTAAGTGGGATGCTGAAGGTTGAGTGAGAGTTCCCCAAGCCAGGAAGGGAGGAGGACTTGGAAAAAGCCTGGAGGCGTCAAAGAACATGGGCTGTTCCCCGAAAGGCGAAGAGCTTAGTGCTTGCGGAAAGGAGGTGGATGAAGCTTACCAAGGATGCAGAGGCCAGGGAGCAAAGAGCTGTGGTTGCCAGATGAGGAAATCTGATTTTATTCTGTGGGAACAGGGAGACCTGCCCCCCAACATTCACACTCCTTATTCCTGAATTTCATTTCCTTGCGATTAGTTCCTTTTAAAATATCATTCTTCCCTATGGGAGACTACCCTTCTGCAATGAACAAGGACTTGGGGGAGGTCGGTATCTTGTGCCAGCTGCCTTCCCTGCTGCTGTTGCTGTGCTGTGTGGAGGTTTTTCTGATGCTGGGCCATAGAAGGCGGCCTCTGGGATATGACGACTCCCATCACGGGTATGTGCCAGTCCATACTTACAGACGCAGTCTCTCTGGTTCTTGGCCAGCTCAAAACCAGGCCTGCACTCGCAGGCGACGCTCCCCCTTGGGGCCTCCTTACAGATGTGACTGCAGCCGTGATCTTTGTTCATGCAGCTCAGGCCCTCTGCAAAACAGTAGCATGCAACAGGTGAGTAGGCTGTGGTCAGAATCCTGAGCCCTAGGGGAGCTGCAAGGGGCTGGGGGTGGGTCACAGACCTGCCCTCCTGGGTCTCTGTCAGCCCCACATTTTAAAAGTGTATGTCATTAAAATCAAGCCACGTCAATTAACAGAGACACGAAAAATTTCTTCTATCACCCAAGAGATACGATACCTCAATTCTCCTAAAGAGGTGGGAGCCCTCCCAATCAACTGGAGCTCTCTGTTGGGTGTCGGATCAGAGCCTGCTGATCCCAAGAGCTGGTACTCAGACTCGTATCTCTACCACATCTTTACCCAAGATAAAGAATGATCAAGAATGCAGAGAGAAAAGGAGAATCCTCCTAAAGAAATTTACAAATTGAATGATAAAGATTCCCAACTTTTTCACATACTCTTGAAGATAACTTTCTTTTTTTTTTTATTTCAGCATATTATGGGGGCATGGATGTTTAGGTTATGTACATTGCCCTTGTCCCCCTTCCCCCCTGCAGATAACTTTCTAACAATTTTAACCCTCTTCACCTCCACCAGAGCCACACTTTGGAGGTGAGTGTGACTGCTAAATTTTGGCATCATCATATGGACCACCTGCCCAGGGATCTCTCTTAGGTGACCACCTTCAGTTAGTCCCTTGGCCCCTCCCTCAGCAGGCTCAGAGCATAAGCCTCTCACGGACAGTGTGATACAACAACACAACAACAAAGAACAGAGCGAGAGAGAGACCTCATACATGTGGTTTCCTCTAGCTGCTGTATAATTCTTTTCAGGTATACTGTAAATTTCTCTTAGGCCCAAGCTCGTAGTAATGGTAATGGGAAGAGGGATGGTTGGCTATGCTCCTGGATGGTTTAACACGCATCCAGATGATGGGGCACTACCAAGGTAAACATCCATGTGGTTTACCAGCACCTGCTGCATCTCAAAACCAATTCCCTGAGACTTTGCTGCCTGTTCTCACACCCAAAAATGTTTTCAAGACATCTGCTCAGTTTATAGTGCATTAGTAAGTACCTGTTCATATGTTGCTCCTTTGCATTTGTGCAAGGGAACTCTACAACATCTCTGAGAGTAGGGACTTTGTTTTCACTGGCTCTCTACTAACGAGACACTTTCTAATACTAGAAATAGCATTGTTTTAAGCATGCGTACAAACAGGTTTTATTCACCTTCTCTAGGGTCCAATACTATTCTGTATTGTGCTCCTAAAGCCTTAGCCAATAGGTTCTAATGAAGTCAAAAGTCTCTCTCCAACTCTCACCACAGAGCCATCACTCTGTGCTTAACTGGACCAATTGTTTTAATACAAACAGATGCCATTCCTATTCTAAAAGACAGTGCAATAGTTAATACATCCCATGCTCTCTTGAGTCTCTCTTAAAACCGTCTTGTTTTTTATCTGACAGTTAAGAGCTGTTTGCACTCTAGCGCTCAATCTGCAGGATGTTGCTGGGATTCCTTCACCCATGCCATGAGCTGCTGCCAATTAACACAGAAAGAGGCTTGCACCGGATTGATGGAAAGCTTTCTCTTGCTCCGGCTGGTAATTTCTGAAGGTGTTATTTGCTCTCCAGCACTGAGATAGCACGAGACAGGTGAGAGCTACTTCTAGAAGCAGTATCCTGTCCTCCTGAGAAGGTCTAGCAAGCACTGTGTTTGTCCTTGGCTCAGCAGACATCTGAAATAACTAGCACTCGGGGTTAAATATAATAGTGCCTACGAAAGGGTGGCAATAACACCTGGAAAGTACACTTCCCAAACAGGTCACCCTCTTCTTTTTCACTCTGTTTACAAGTCTGTTAAGACATTTGCAAAGTGACCTTTATAGTAGCCTCAGAGCAATTCATTTACACAAGAAACATTTTGTAAGAATGACCAGGTGCTGGATGCCATTGTGATATTCAGAAAAGTTGCTGCCTGATGTCTCTCATATCAAGCTAGATCTGAAGTTATCAGGAGGTAATGGAGGCTTAAATGGCACTGGAAATGCTGATGGCTTTTCAAGAGGTGACCCCAAAGCTCTTCGTAGTACCCTGACTCAAAACAAAACCACTGCTTGGAGCCACAGATGCATCTGGTCCAAACTGGGTGGCCCAGCACTGGTCCTAGCTCTCCCCAAAACTGGCTTGGCAGTCATGTCCAGGACTGTTAGTTCACCAGAAAGGAAACAGCTTAAAACACTGGAAGTGCCCCATTCTGGTGCTCCCTAGGCTCAGGGTTCCACTGAAGGATATTTTTGGAAACCAAATAAAAAATATGCCTTGTGAACTGGGAGGGACACATTACGCAAAGTGAGAAACAGGTTCTGCTCAGAGTACAGCTTCTTCACCTCCCTGACACCTTCCGCACTGCCCTGAAAAGGCGGCAGTCTACCATCCAAACTTTCTCAGAACGGACAAAACGAAAGAGAAAGCTCATTTTGAGAGCCTGAGCACCCATGAATAGGAACAAAGGCAGGCTGGGGGTGATGTTTCTCTCCAGCCTACCCTCATTATATGGGTGAAAACACACAGTCTCTTTATCAGAGCTTTGGGGTCTCCAAGGATAAAAAAAAATCAATAGGTTGAGCTTTCCTTCAGAATAGACTGTTATGATCCCCTCTATTAAAAAACATTTAGTAAATAATGACTGAAATCAATAACAGCAGCACTAGAAAATACTAGCTTGCAGTGTTACCATCTTTTAATCATTTTTAAGGTCTCTACTGTGGGTCTTAAAGTCTATTTTAGTACAGTTTCTAAGGGTTTAATATGCACATCAGGGAAGAAATCCTATAAGAAAACTGTTTACAGGCTATTCTACTTGAAGAATTAAAGCCCTAGGAGGGAAAGGTTCCCCATTACAAATCGCTATAACCTGTTGGCTCACACTGCCATGAATTTGCTAAGCAATCAGGTTGAAATGCAACAGAAAATCACACAGAGCACTTCCAGACCACAACTCCAACTCTTGGATTTTGGTTTTAGTTCCAGACAAATATGTTCGTTTTAAATACTCTTCAGGGGATCCAAGAATGTCTGAATTGTAGAAAATTTAGAAAACGGTTTGCAGAAAGCAGCTGCATTTGTATTTGCTTCAGTTATGAGGAGCCTGTCTCTAATCAGTCTGGGGAGCTTGCCGGAGGGGACAGAGGGGCTGAGCCAGGGCTCTGGAGGTGCAAGGATAAGAGGTGATCTTAATTGCCACAAGCTGCTTTGTGAGCGGGTGGAATCCACACTGGGGGTGTTCAAGCAATGGGTTTACCTACAGGTTCAACCCCTTCCCCGTCAGCCACCTGAAGAGAAAGCCAGAGTGACTTCCCAGGAAGCAGCTTTGAGCAGCCAAAAGGGCAGAAGCCTTTGTGCCACTGACATCTTAATTCATTCCTACCTCGGGTTCTGCCTGTGTTGGATAAGACTGCTGTACACACCAAAGAGACCAGAGAACCTGGCAAGAGAATGAAACCCAACTGCTACTCCTTCAAGGGCCTGGCATGAGATAAGAAATCCACCTGATTAGACCCAGTGTGTGTGACTCTCCTGCCCTGAGAATGAACAGACTAGACGTGATAGCCATCAAAGCCATCGGCTCCTGGGGGTTTTTCTAACAATTTTTCTTAGTAGCCATCATCCTTGGAAAATGAGACAAAAATCATCTCCCACGAAGAAACCCTTGAAAAGTCACGAAAACCACGATTAAAACAATAAATCTGCAAATATGTGATTAAATAGTAGAACTTAAAATGACTTCATTCTTAAGTTATGGGAATGAATAAGCAACATGTGACAAAAGGAGTTAATAGTCTGATATTTAGGGCATTTCCCCTAAAAGCACACAGATGCAATCCCGAGAGAAATACAGTCACCAAAATGTGGCTCTTTGGCTTAAAAGCGAGCAGAGTAGAATTAAAAGGATGACATTCAGTTAAAAATAACTAATTGGCCACATGTACTTAATGCCTTTCCCTCCCAAGAATCCACTAATATAACAGAGGATTTAAAAAAAGGTATAAACTCACAGTAAAGTAAATGAAAGGAAGGCCATCGGAAGAGAACAGTTTTCTGCACATTTATGGAGGAAAGGTAAATGGTGACAAGGGTGAAAGAAACCACAGCACGGAGAGCCCAAGTCCAGGGAGGGAGCCCTTCTGCCCCTTGGAGTTCAAAAATGCAAAACAGGGAAGGGCCACATCTAGCCTGGGGCTGAAAGCAGGACAATTCATTGGAAGTCTCCTCCCTCCCCACCCAGAGCAAGGAGCAGGTCACACGGTCACACCGGTGTTGTGGTTTTCAGCACCTTTTGGAAGAACTTGGCAACTCATCCCTTACATCGCTCCTGAGACACCTAGTTGTGTTTGAAATGTACGCTGTTTAAAGATTAGAATCGGAGAATGTGAGAGTTTGAGAGGACCTCAGAGCTCACCCAGTCCAGCGCACTTATTTTGCCAGGGGAGGGAGTTGAAGTTAAAAAAACTTGCCCACAGTTACCCAGCAGCAGAGTCTGGGCCCATCCTCAGGCCTCCAGCTGCCCCTCTAAAGTCATTGTGTGTGTGCAAGGGTGGGTCTCAGATGTCTCACTCTGCCCCTGTCCACAGCAGGACAGAGGTACCTTCGGAGCGGTGAATGCACGTGTGCTGATTGTCACTCAGGAAAAAGCCCTCCTTGCAGCGGCACTCGTAGCTCCCCATGGCGTTGACACAGGTGTGCTGGCAGCCGCCATTGTTCTCCAGGCACTCGTCCACATCTGGAGGGAGAGAGGGATTAGCCTTTGCTTTGGTAACTGTTTCAAACACCCACCCAGCCCAACAGCTCAGGGGCTCCTGCTAGGCAGAGATGAGGTCCCTCTTCTGGTCCCTGCATCACGGAAGCTCTTGCAATCGAAGGTGAGGCCCACAGACAACTAACGCAGCACTTTTGGGTCTGGAGCTCACTTGGCCACGCCCACCACACGGACACAAGATAAATCAGTTCAGTAAATATTTATTGAATACCTTCTTTTCTCCTGTAGCACAGTGCTAGAGGAGACAGTAAAATACAGATGAGGAAGATAAAATTCCTTCCCTCTAGGAGTGTGCCCTTCAGTAAGAGATGAATATACAAATGATTCTGAGATAAAGCAAAAGCTGGTACAAAAAAAGGGAGGTCACATCTGGTTGTGGGGTATCAGGGTGGGTTTTATGGAAATGCTGATGAAAGATGAGCCCTTAGGATTTATCCAGTTACAAATCAGGAGAGAAAGGGCTGTAGGTAGAAGAGAGAGCATGAGTGATAGCACGAAGGCTGGGAAGCACGGAGCACATTCAGATACCCGTGAGTCATCCGTCTGGCAGGAGCACAGGGCACAGGGAGGGAAGTTACAGGAGAGACAGCTGGGAAGATTGATCGGGGTCACACTGCAGAATCTTGAATACCAGGCGAGGAAGTTCCTACTTAATTTGGGAAGCAGCTGGGAACCACTGGAGCAGAAGAGACATAGTCAGGCCTTTGCTTTGGGAAAAGTAAGCAGTAGCTGAGGGTAGGACACGGGGAAGGGGGAGAACGGAAATCCTGGGACCCAGCTTCACACGTGTACCTGAAACAGCCACAGCTAGTGCTGGTGGGGGCGGAGCAGGGGCTGGTGGTCGGGATGCTAGGAAGCAAGGCACAGAAGACCAGGGGTGGACAAGGTGCTGCAGGGCCGGCAGCCTGTGGGCTGTGGGGTGGGGGGGCGTCGTTAGAGGACACCAAGGCCTTCTGGAAAAGAAACATGGGAAGATCAATGCTGGGCATAGAAATGGGAATGGAGATACGGTTCCCCCTCATTCCCTTGCAAGGCAGGGAGGCGATGTGTCTGAAATGCTGGAATTCAGGGCTAGGTCGAGCAGGTAGTACGAAACCTGAGTTTGGTTGGAAGAGAATCCGGTGTTGTATGCACAGTTTTGAAAACCATTTACTTGTAGTTGCCTGATAAAGCGGTGGATGTTGATGAGAGAGCCAAAGGCAGGAGTGCGGGAAGGGAGAGAAAGGGAGCAGAAAAGACAAAGCCAGAGGTAGAATTCTGGATAATGCCGGGGTGGGGAGGAGGTGGAAGACATAGCAGGAGTCCCAGGAGCCTCTGGAAAGGAGCTGTCAGAAAGGCAGGGAGCGAGGAATCTTTAGGGGACCTTCCTCCCCCTCCATCTGTAATACCCTGTGCACAGCTGTATTAACATGCTTACTGAATTGCATTCTCAAAATCCTTTACCTATCCATCTCCACTAGATTGCAAACTCCTTGAGGACAGAGACTTTTTGTTTTAATTCGCACAGCCCTGGAATACAGCAGGTACTTGCTCATTAACTGTAAAATGCACGAACAAGCAGGTGAGTGCAGCATCACCAGATCCAAAGAAGAGAAACTTCAAGGAAAGTTTCAGACAACAAAGTCTCCTGGAGAAGGCCGATATAAAAGCAATTTATTTTCTCCAGCCTAATTTCTCATGTGCCTATTACTAGCTCCTGGGCGTATCTGTAATAAGAAAATTCACATTTAAATATCTGTTATCTGGTTTCAAGCTTCAGATCTTACAGTCATCTGTCCTCCCACACTACCAGGCAGATGCCTGACTAAACTGATGGGACTCGAGCCATCCCCTAAAGCCTAACAAACTTGCCCCTGTCTGTGCCAAAGGGTGAAGGAGGCACATCCCGGAGGATGGGCCGTGCTGGAACACACCTGGCCTGGCTGTTCCACAGCGAGCTGGAAAGGTCTGTTTCCCTGAACACCAAATCCTGGATTGGCTGTGGGCTAAGGCGTGCTCCCGTCTGAGCTGCCACCCACCCCCCACCCCACATTTAACCCGCTATTTCTTTTCTCCAAAGCAATCAGAAATGTGTCATTAAGCTGGGTGATGTACTCTGATTGGATAAATACAAAAGTGTGTGTGTTCACATACACAAATTCTATCACTAGGCCGGTGAGCTTCTCCAGACTGAAAAACAGTGCTTCCCAACCCTGGCTACATGTTAGAACCCTGATGCCTGGATACGACCTTCAGAGATACTGATGTAACCAGTCTCGGATGAGGCTGAGGCTTCTCAGGTGATTCTAATGTGTGACCGGGGCTGAGAACCACTGCTACAAAGCTGGATAGCTATGCCGAGCTCCCAGATACTCTATAAATAGAAACTAAGTGCAGATGGGGTGAGCTGCGTGGAAGAGCTGCCTTTCGTTTTTGAGGCTTGCCAGCACTCAGGATCTTGGAGCACTCCGGGTTTGATGCCAGAGCTAAGTGGTGTTTGTCCTCTGATATCCCTGCTAATATATTTGTGGTTAATGTGTGGTCAGGGGGTGGAGGAGAGGTGAAGGGTCATCCCAGACAACTCGGGAAACTGCCACTCCTGAAAAGTTTTGGCTCTAAGCTTCTTGCCACAAAGAGCTTCAGCCCTTTCAAGATTGATGGCAGAGCAATCTCTGTGAGTGCTGCTCTTCCAAAAGTACTTTATTTTCTCATGCCTTCATTTTAAGCAATCCTTACCCACTTCAGAAATCCTCAGTGGATGCTCAGGGTCTCTCTGCAAGGCAGATCCTTGCTGCCCAGTCCACAATGATGACCCCGAGGAAGGGAAGTGAAGATGCTCTGCTGAGAGAGCTGGGTTGTCGGCTAAGACAAGGAACAATCTGGGCTCTGGATTTCTGAGCCTGCACTCAGAACCACCCCGCCCAACGCTGGCCAGGTCCTCAACCCCTGGAAGGTTCAGCTTGTTGCCCTTAGGAAGCTCACACCTTCCCCCAGGCTGTGGATTAGAGCACCACAGTCATGACCATCAGTCTACCATCACATATGAATCCTCAAAATGTCATTGTTGACACATCAAAGGGAAATCTCTCCCTGAAAATGGTTAAAACAAACAAACGAACAAAAAGTCCATACTGTATGCTTCCCAGCAAATTATACTTTTTTGAGTTTTTAATTAATTTCAGTTTATTCCTGCTCTCAGGATTTTCTCTCAAATGTGTCTTTTTGTGTTACTGACGGGCTAGAAAGTCTGCAGAGGGCTCATTGACCCCCCAGCCATCAATCAAGTCTTACCGACAGCTGCAGACTTGAGAAGCCAAGTGATCTGCACACCAAAGCCTGACCCCTCACACAGGGCACAGACAGGAACGAACAGAGTCTATGAGGATGGAGCTCCAGGGACATTGGAAGCGGGACAAAGATCATATGAGGGTTGGGTCTCAAGTGGAAATACTCCCCTCCCCAACTCCAGAGCCACAACACTGAAAACACAAGTTCTACCTGTACTTTTTCTAGTGCCTTTTATGCTGCTCTCAAAGCATTTGATCAAGTGGCCATTGCTACTGCACCATAAGGGGGCATAGCTGCCCCCACAGAGCCAGAGCCTGGCTCGAGCTGCTCCTTAGTTGGCCAACTAGACATTAGTAAGTCAACCACATGAAAGGTCAACAGTATCAAAGGACCCCCGATGCCACGTGTCTCCCCTGATGTCCTCCTGTCCAACTGATAACACCAGCCTTATAAAGCAAACCATAAATACCTACCTGCCAGGTGTGCTGTATTCTCTAAGACTATCCAACACTCAGCCCCATCCAATTGCTTGCTGTTTCTAAGTTCTATTTTTTCCCTGGCATAAGGAATCAATGTAAACAACACTCTTTGCAGTCTCTAACTCAGGGAATGAAACAGATGTTTCTGTTTTGTGGAATACTAGAAGGATGTTCAGGAAAGGTTTCTGTTTGATTTTCTTTTTCTTTCAAGAAAAAAGAGGGTGGTCTATCTGGCTACGACCCAAGCACACATTTGGAGTCTTCAAGACAAGGGGTTTTTTACCTATTCCAGAATAGAGACACAGCATTAAAGAAATGTTTATAAGTCAGGACCTTGCAACTCAAGACAAATGATTTTAAAAGTAACAAGCCAATACTAGAAAATCAATACATAGTAATGACCATGTCCACTCATCTCCTTGAAGTAATGGAAAATGTATATTATGACTAGTCACATAAAAACTAAAACACACTGGCCAGACACGGTGGCTCACACCTGTAATCCCAGCACTCTGGAAGGCCAAGGCAGGAGAATTGCTTGAGGTCAGGAGTTCGAGACCAGCCTGAGCAAGAGCAAGACACTGTCTCTACTAAAAATAGAAAAATTAGCTGGGCGTGGTGGTGCGTGCCTGCAGTCCCAGCTACTCAGGAGGCCGAGGCAGGAGGATCTCTTGAGCCCAGGAGTTTGAGGTTGCTGTGAGCTAGGCTGACCCCATGGCACTCTAGCCCAGGTGACAGAGCCAGACTCCATCTCAAGAAAGAAAAATTTAAAAAAAAGAAAAACGACACAACTAAAACACTTTACCTGATTTTCTATCAGGGAGTCTGATTTCCAAGGGGTCAGAAAACACAAGTCTCTGATCCTCTTTTGTCTTCATAAGTTTTCACCAAAGGAAAGAAAGGGGTGGGGATCCCGGAGGGTGAGTAAAAGGGAATTGCCATTTCCAAATGTTTTCCTTACCAAGACAATTATGACCATCTTGAGCCAACATGAAGCCATCAAAACAAGTGCAACGATAATTGCCTGGAATATTCAAACAGTCATGGACACAGCCTCCATTGAGTTCGTTTTCACATTCATCAATGTCTGAGGAATAAAACAGAAGTAAACCAGAAAAAGCCTATTTATGGAGACATATGCATTTACCTTTTAACGAGCCATCCCACCTCTAGGAATCAACCCTGAAGATATATCTCCAACAACAGGAAAACAAATACACACAAGATTATTCACTGCAGCATTTTTGCCCATACATATAAGAATAGTTTAGTAAATTACGGTACCTCTACTCCAGGGAGTGCTATGCAGCTGTTAAAAAAAAAAGTGACAAAGATCTCTATAAGCTGATTTGGAGTGATTTCTAGGATATACTATTAAATGAAAAAAATCAAAAGAGTATCTGTATTATATTATCTTCATGTAAGAAATACAGGAACATAAAAACAAAATTTCAGCACCCTTTTTCGCAGAACTTGACAAGGTTATCCTAGAATTTACATGGAAATACAAAAGACTCAGACGAGCCAAAACAATTTCTTTTTTTTTTTTTTTTTTTTTCGAGACAGAGTCTCACTCTGTTGCCCTGGCTAGAGTGAGTGCCATGGCGTCAGCCTAGCTCACAGCAACCTCAAACTCCTGGGCTCAAGCGATCCTCCTGCCTCAGCCTCCCGAGTAGCTGGGACTACAGGCATGCGCCACAATGCTCGGATAATTTTTTCTATATATTTTTAGCTGTCCAATTAATTTCTTTCTATTTTTGGTAGAGACAGGGTCTCGCTCTTGCTCAGGCTGGTCTTGAACTCCTGAGCTCCAACGATCCACCCGCCTCGGCCTCCCAGAGTGCTAGGATTACAGGCGTGAGCCACTGCGCCCGGCCAAGCCAAAACAATTTTGAAAAAGGAGAACAAATTTGGAGGACTTTAACTACAACTTTAAGGTACAGTTACCTAGACAGTGTGGTCTGGGCATAAAGACAGACATATAGATCAGTGGAACAGAATTGAGAGTCCAGAAATAAACCCTTATATTTATTATGGTAACTTGATTTTAAACAAAAGTGCTAAGGTGATTCATGGGATAAATGTTAGCCTTTTCAACAAATGGTGCTGGGATAGTTGAATATCCACATGAAAAAAAGATGACTTGAGCCCCCTTATCTCATACCAGACACAAAAATCAACTCAAATGGATCAGAGACCCAAATGTAAGAGCTAACACTGTAAAGCTTTTCAGAGAAAATACACGAGAAAAGTCTTTAAGACTTGGATTAGGTAAAGATTTCTTTGATATAATACCAAACACACAGTCCACGAATTTATAAGGACTGACAAAGAACTCTCATGACTCAATAAGATAAACAACCCAATTTTAAAACAGACAAAAGATTTGAATAGACATTTCTCCAAAGATGATAAGCAAATGGCTAACAGACACATGAAAAAATGCTCAACATCATTAGTTATCAGGGAAATGTAACTTAAAACCGCAGTGAGATACCATTTCACATTCACTCGAATGGTTATGATAAAAAAGACAGACAATAGCAACTGTTGGCAAGGACGTGGAGAAATGGGAACTTTCATACATTGCTGATGGGAATGTAAAATGGCATAGCCACTTTGGAAAACAGTTTAGCAGCTTCTTTTTTTTTAAGTGCACAGTTTGGTAAGATTAAATCATTCATAATGTTGTATGCAACCATCACCACCATTTATCTCCAGAACTTTTTTCACCTTGTAAAACTGAAATTCTACACTCATTCAACAATAACTCTCATTCCCCCTCCCCACAGCCGCTGGCATCCACCATTCTACTTTCCGACTCTGTGATCTCGATTACTCTAAGTATCTCATATATGTGGAATCATACAGTATTTTTTTATGACTGGTCTACTTCACTTAACACAATGTTCTCAAATATTGTCCATATGGTAGCATATGTCAGGATTTACATCTTTGTCAAGGCTAGATAATAATGTTCCATTCTATGTACTACATTTTGCTTATTCATTCATCTGTTGATGGACACTTGTGTTGCTTCCACCTTTTGGCTATTGTTAATAATGTTATTGATATGGGTGTACAAATATCTCTTCAAGATCCTGCTTTCGATTTTTTGGGGTACATGCCCAGAAGTGGAATTGCTGGATCATATGGTAACTCTATTTTTAATTTTTTGAGGAACCACCATACTGTTTTCCATAGTGGCTATACCACTTTACATTTCCACAAACAGTGTACAAGGATTTCAGTTTCTCCACATCCTCATCAAATTTGTTATTTTCTGGGGTTTTTTTGATAGTAGTCATCCTAATGGGTGTGAGCAATATCTCCCATTTGTAGTTTTGATCTGTATTTCCCTAATCATTAGTGATACTGAACATCTTTTCTGTGCTTATTGGCCAACTGTATATCTTCTTTGGAGAAATATCAAATCCTTTGCCCATTTCTGAATTGGGTTGTTTGATTTTTGGTGTTGAGTTTTAAGAGTTCTCTATATATTTTGGATATTAACCTCTTATCAGATATATGATTTATAAATATTTTCCCCATTCTGTGGGTTGCTTTTATATTCTGTTCATATTGTCTTTTGATGTACAAAATTTTTAAATTTTCATGATGTCCAATTTGTCTAGTTTTTTCTTTTGTTGCCTGTACCTTTGGTGTGATATCTAAGAAATCGTCAGTTTGGCAGTTTCTTTAAAAGTTAAATATAAATTTATCATATGATCCAGTAATTTTACTCCTGGATATATCCCCAAGAGAAATGAAATATTATATCCATACAAGGACTTGCATGCAAATGTTCATAGCAACATTATTTATAAAAGCCCCAAAGTAGAAACAACCTAAATGCTTATCACCTGGTGAATGAATAAACAAAACATGGTATATTCATACAATGGAATACTATTCAACAATAAAAAGGAATGAAATGCCAAAACAGGATACAATATGGATAAACCTCAAAAGCATTATGTTAAGTGAAAGACTCCAAACACAAAAGACCACATGTTGTATGATTCCATTTATATGAAATTTCCAGAAAAAGCAAATATATAGATACAGAAAGTAGATTACTGGTTGCCTGGGGCTGGGCTGGGGATGAGGAATACATGATCATGAGGGATCTTATTGAGGTGAGGAAAACATTTAAAAATGTGGTGCTATTGGTATTACGGTGATAGTTGCACAACTCGGCTAATTTACTAAAAATCATTGATTTGTACACTTAAAAAATAGGTGAATTTTATGATATATAATTTATACCTTAGTAAAGTTGTTAAAAAGAAAATATACATTTATCTGCTTATTTGTACAAAAGAAATATAGAAAGGATAGACCGGAAACGACAGAGATTGGAGACCCACAGGGTGTGGGGGAAGAGGTGGAAAGACAGAGGCATGAAAACCAGGTAACAGGAAGGAGAAGGCAGCAGGACTTCTCTGTGCATACCTTTGACTCTTAGAGCCATGGGGAGGCTTTACATACATGCACACATACATGAAGACACACAATCAACCAGGAAGCAGGGGTGGGAGCGGTGGGAGTGGACAAAAAATAATGGAATACAAAAAGAAACAAATGAGCCTAACTGTATTATAAATTAATAGCGTCACCACACTGAAGGGGATGGGGAAGAAAAGTACTAACCCAAGTAACTTTGAAAAACAACATCATGACTGGATGCTGTAAGGTTAAAAACAAAAACAGCTGTGTACTATACTTTAGTAAACACCGTACTCTACTTAGTAAATGTTTTACTCACAGGGTTATGGGTTAGTAATTCTGTAAATTGAACAAAGGTAAATACATCGCAGATAATGAGAGCCAGGTTTTCTTACTGTTGGAGAAAGAAGTCATGAATAAACAAAGACTTAGGTTAGGATGAATCTTGCAGTATTGGTTTGGAACTCAAAGTATCAGTGTAACTCATTGTTTTTAATTTATATACATGCAGATGGATAGACACAAGGAATAAATACAGATGTATGGGTACAGGTGGGTTAGTATGCATACATGTGTTTCCTAGCTCTGTGCACTGAGAGGGCCTAGGAACAATGAGACCCCTGTAGCAGGGAGATCACTCAGCTGCCAGATCTTGGTTTCTATACGCAATTTTCCAATAAAAGGAATCACAGCTCCTTGGAGAAGTGGTTGATTTTAAGGCTAAAGAAGGGAAAATATAATATGAGTCTAGAGTATATTGTGGTACCAAAAGTTTAGGAATTTCCCAAAAAAGGATGTCAAAATGACACAGAAGACATTGGGAAGGAGTTCCAATGGCTGAAGCTGGAACAACTTGAGCCAAAAATAAATAATTATTGACATAATTAAATAAATACCCATAAGTCCATCGTAGTATAAATAAATAAATAAGTGCATAAATAAATAAATGGTGGAGAAGGGACAGTTCTTCCTTACAAAAGAATCTCAATTAATAGATATATAAAGTATTATGAGGGAAATATAAAATTACCAGCAGGTACACATCACAGTAATAATTACTACAGGCAAGATCCACAGCTGGATGCTAACATCAGTGAGCAAAGATTTGAGGAGAAACAGGATGCTGGTATGGTCTCAAAGTATCTCGCCTAAGATATGTATCTATGGCAAGAGGAAAAAAAAATAGTAACTTTGCAGTGGAGAAGCCCAGCAAACACCATCTTATTCCAGTGGTCAATGTTAACATCACCAGGAATGGGACATGTTGACATCATGTGGCCCTGATGTGATACACTGAGAAGGACACAACGGCACCTTTGTGGTAGTCTTGCCGAAAATATATGACCTCAATATTATCATGAGAAAACAAATGCAAGACATTTTCTTATTATTTCAATTCTTATCATGAAAAAAACATAAGACAAATGAAGTGAGCAATACTCATCAAAAGTGTCAATGTCATGAAAGACAAGGATAGACTGAGGAACTGTCACAGATTGGAGGAGACAAAAGAGATATGACAGCCAAATATAATGTGAGGCCTTGAATTGGATTCTGGAACAGAAAAAGAGCAGTAGGTAAAAACTGGTTACATTTGAACAAAGCTTATAGTTTTGTTAATAGTATTGCGCCAATGTTAATTTTCTGGTGTTGATAACTCTACTGCAGTGGTGTAAGTTGCTAATATTAGGGTAAGATGCGTGAAGGGCACATACACATATGAACTCTGCACTATCTTTACAACTTTTCTGCAGTCTAAAATTATTTCAAAATAAAAAGTTTTTAAAAAAGAAAAACACAGCTCCTTGTACAAAGGCCAACTTTAGATTCATCCTTGTTAAACTTGATTCAGTTTCTTAAACTGAAAAATAAGGACTATACAATGAATATTGACCACTGAGACATGCCCCCCACCAAAGTCTGGGATATAAGCAAAGATTATTTAGGATAAAACATTATCCTAAAGCTACTTCTGAATCACATTATTTTAAAAACTACTTATTCAGAGCTCATATTTTCATATCTCCAACATTTTGGCATAGGAAACTTTATGAAGGATAAAATTCTGGCCATTCTGGGCAAACCATCCTTGAACTTAACTATAAGCAGTGAGGCCGGCAATAATCACAACATAAATGATACTATGGGTTGGTCCCAAGGGGCTTCAAAATTAATGGACCCCGAAACACAGAGAAAGGAGTTAAATCTTTGAACCTTATAATCTTTATTTCCTCTCCTCTTCCTTATTAGGAGAAAATCTCCATTTCTGGATTCCAGTGTGAAAAAATCCAAACTAAACAGTGATATCCTTACTTACTAGCATTATAAATAGCACAGGTATTTAAAAGATCAAATCCTTCCAGGGTTTTAGTTTAAAATGACAGTACAAAGGATATATGCTCACTGGTAACAATGACTATGTGTGAATAAAGGGATAGGCACTTTAATTTTTTATTTTATACATTTTTTGATTGTTGACTTTTTATAACAAGAATCATATATTATTTTTAAATAAATTTAAGTATATAAAAGGAGAAATGCCAGTCAATTATTAGTTATTTTAAACTAAATAGCATACTTT
This sequence comes from Indri indri, assembly GCA_004363605.1. Taxonomy (NCBI): domain Eukaryota; kingdom Metazoa; phylum Chordata; class Mammalia; order Primates; family Indriidae; genus Indri; species Indri indri. The sequence goes on from RJWJ010009208.1 coordinate 36,504, forward strand.
TCAACTATAAACTGTTAGCAATTCCATTTCATTTGCAATATATCAACCTCAAAAGCTAAGAGTAAGGAAATTCTTGCCACTTGTCATTTAACCTCATTTACTAAAGATGTACTTTATCAGTGGCATCGTGTTGTGCCCCCAGCTAGTATACAGCAATTGGAGGACATGGAATATCCACATGGTAAAGAAGTGAATAGTTTTTTCCCCAAGCAAGGTACCAACATGTATGAATTCCAGTACTGCAAATAGAATGTTTAATAACAGAGTGGTATGCAGAGAGATGTCTCTGGGAGAGATAGTCTTTTGGCCTCCCATGACATAGGGCAGAGAGAAAGAGATGGCTGCCTGTCTCTGGGCAAATATGAACATGGAAAAGCACAAGGGCTTCATGGATGGACCACCAACCCCACTTGCTATGAACCTGACCAGGAGCATACCTCCTCTGATGCAAGAAGCAGGAGCTTTGCTCCTTGTGCACAAAGGACAGCTTCCTGATTTCCCAAGGGATGTCACCTGATCCAAACTTGCCTATTATAATCCCATCTGTTATTCATATTTGCTGTCTATATTTTCTTTTGGTTTTCCTTTTAACAAAGTTCATTTCAAAAATCCCAGCTTGTCTCAGCTGTGCTAAGAAGACAAGGAGATAGGGGAGGGGAGCAGAATTAGGCCATTGCTATAATACTACAAAAGCATCTGACAGTCACCTGCCTTCTTGGTCGTCTGCATGTTCCATATCTAGATATTTCATTTGCGTGTTTGCCTATTTGTTGGAAAAGACTTTGTGTCAAGGTGCTAGTGACTAAGCCTATCTTATACAGTCATTTATTCAAAAACGAGAAGGTTTATTGAGTGTCTACCACCTACCAGGCACCACCGGACATTACACACTGTTCCAATACCAAGAATCTTTATCACTCAGAGGCCACAATATGAAACAGATTAGTTTGAAACATCAGGGTGTGAATACTAGGCCATTAAAGGGCACCAGAATCGACATTTATTAAAAACTTTCCTCCTGATCTAAAGAAGTTAACGTGTTTTTTTCAAAGTGGAAAGAGACTTGGACTTTCTTACTCAATAGGGAGGTTTAGGCCCTGCAAGTATTCAGAAGATCATTTCCCACTGGAGTTAAGCCCAAGTTATAAAGAGTTTCGTCACAATGAAAGGGGCCACCAACATGTTTGTCAAGGTTGGGTCCAGAGGCAAGGAAGGACTCGCGGAGATGAGTTCAATGTTCCGCATCGATTTTAAACTTCTTCCTGCACAGAATGACTATAGATAGTAGGACTTCTCACCCAGCCAAAGATGGACAGCAGAAGGCTGAGTGAATATGAGAAATGTGGGGCTGGGGACAGAGCTGGGGTGGAGATCTGACTTTTTTCCACCTACAGACTAATTATGTGATCATGGCCACAAGTCCCCTGGGCCTCAGAGTCCCTATCTGTGAAATGAAGAATGGGATTGGCCCGGAGATCCCTGAATAGCCCTGCCAACTCTGATGTGCCATGACTTCTATCCCCAGGAACAGTCTCTTTCTGTGAGTTCTCTCAGTCTCTGGCCAGTCCTGAACTTCCGAGTTCATGACACTTAGCCCAGAACATATAATGGCAGAGTCCAGACTTCAGGCTCCCAGATCTGGAGCCCTAAGGGCTAAAATATTCCTCTATACACACGTCTCTGGGGTGAACTTGTAGCTCTAAATGAGGCAGTTCCATGACGTAGCTCTAAAGCTTGGCAGATCACAATGCCAAACATTGTGATAATGTTTGTCACACTGCTGAAGCCATGGACAGGATGGAGCCTCCTAGGCCAGCAGGGGAGGGCTGGACTCCAGCATTCAGACTTCAGGGAAGGGTACAAGCTGCCCCAAGGAGGTACAGGATCAGCCCTGCTCTGGCAGGCATGGCTCTCCTGATCAGCATGGCTCTGAGTGGGACCAAAAGATACTAAAGCACCTCTTCTTTTCCAGAAGCTAGACAAAAGGACATTTCAGAGCCAGATAAAACTATGGTCAGCTCTGGGGAAGACCTAATGTTCAGATCCTTTAAGGATCTGAAATGCATTTCAGAGAGTGAGTGACATGATTTGGGAGTACGGGGAGGTGAGGGGACAGGGAGTTAGGGGGCAGCAATTTTACCAACGTGAGTGGCCACTACAAGAACTAAGGAGGTGGGAGCTTCTCTGCTGGCCCCTGACATGGTCCCCAAGTCACTTACCCTCGCACTGCCTGCCCTCCCCTTGGTAGCCAGGCTTGCAGGAGCACTTGTAAGAGGCAGGTGTGTTCTGACACAGGGCGTCAGCATGGCAGTCATCTAGCCCTTGGGCACACTCGTCCACATCTGCAAAAGAGCACAGCAAGCACCTAGTATGGGCCCCTAAGCCATGTGTGATCTGGCCTTGGCCCTTGTCTAGGATCATCCCCCACCAGCCTAGCCCACTTCACTCCTCACAAGATAAAACTGCTGGGAGCCCTGGAATGAACCATCTCCAGGCCCCAGTTGCCAGATGCAGCCTGTTCTCTTTAACTGGAATTACGCCCACCACCGCCCACTGGCCTTCAAGACTCAGCTCAACTCCACCTTCTCCAGGAAGCCTGCCATGCCCCCCAGCGTAGGTGTCCCCCACCGTGTGCTCCCACATTTATGTCCTGTCATAGCACTTATCATGCAGGTTTGTTACTGTCTATTTTCCTGCCTGCCTCTCCACTAGACAGTGTCTTGACAACAGACCGAGGCTGTGTCCCTGACGCCAAGCCAGCGCAGTGCCTGGCATGTGAGTAGGCAATAGTAAATGCCTGCTGAAAGAAGGATGGCAAAAAAAGCTCGGAAAGCTGAGCGGCTGTCTGTCAGCTTCCTGAGGGCTTAGGGTATGTGGGGAAAGCTCGCCCTGGGTTCTGAGCAAACACCATCCTGAGCTCTCAGAAGGTGCAAAGTGGGAATGGGGTCCCCACTGCCCCCAGCCCCACTCGTCCTCTCAACCTGGAAACCCGCCTAGGCAGAAGTATTTCCTGAGGTGACACCACTCCAGGATGGCAATTAAAAACTAACGAGTTTTGAAAGTACTGCAAGTGCAGTTTGCACAGAACATCCAGAGTTCTTATCTCCGGCTGCTGAAAACCTGGGCTTGTTGCTGCTTAAGCGTATTCCCAGATCCTCAAACAGCCGCTGGTCGGCAGATGGTCTCCGGAGCACACCCTCAAGCAGCCAGGAGAACTTCCAGGTCCCCAAAGAAAGAAGGGGGCAAAGCTGCCACGGCCTCACGGATGTGCCCCGGCCCCTCTCAGACTCCCCATCCACACAATGAGGAGCTGGACCCCGAGGGCCCGGTCAGTACCCTCCTCCTTGCTCCGCTGGCCAGAGTCTGACTAGCGGGCGCTCTCGGGGACATCTAGGGCGGCGGGGACCGGGGCGGGAACTGTCAGCAGCTCCGGGTCTGAGTCCGGGCCGCGGGACTCAAGCCCTGGGCCTTTTTGGCCCAAGCGGTAGTGGCGCCTTGGCCTGGCCGGCGGGTGAGGGCCCCAGGAGAGCGGGGGCCACGCGGAGCTCCAGCCACCAAGCTCCCGGACCCGCCCGCCCGGCTCGGGGGGACCCCGCGAGGGGACCAGGACACCCTTCCTGGCGCCTGCCCCGCCCGCGCCAACGCGCCGTGCCAGGTGCGCCCCGCAGCCGGACACTCACCCTCTGGCGGCCCCGCGGCGCGGCCCCGGCCCGGCGGGACGGCCGCCGCCAGCAGCAGCGACAGCAGCAACAGCAGCGCCCGGGCCCCCCCAGGACACCGGCGGCCCGCGAGCCCCATGGATGGCGCGGCAGCTGCGGGCAGAGGCGGCGGCGGCGGCGGCTCGGGGAGGTGTGTGCGGGCGCCCTGCCCGCCGCGCTCTGACACCCCCGGCCCGGCCCGGCCCCGCCCGCCCCGCGAGCCCCAGCCTCATTTTCACACGGTCCTCCCCGGGCCAGGGCGGGCGGCGCGGGGGGCAGTGCCGCCCTGCCCGGCCCCCTCCCTTACCCCTCCCCGGCCCCGGGCGGAGGGGGCGCGGCCGCGGTGGCCCGAGGACGGCTGTCAGCCTGGCGCGCGCGGGCTGCGTGGTGCCCCGCACCAAACCCGCTGGTTCCCGCGTTCCCGCTCCGGTCCAGCTCTCAGAGAACCTCCGTCTCTTTGCTCCGTCTGTTTGCAGCCCTAACTTGACCCCGTCCCTCTGGTGAGCACAAACCGCCCTTTTAGGCTGAAATATTCAGGCACAGGACACCCAGAAAGGGTCCTGCATAGTCCTCAAACCCTAAAGCCATCTTGGGGCTTTCCACTTGGGAGGTGGGAGTGGGGGTGATTTCCACACGCTTCTGACCCTCAGACACACCGATTCAGGAAAGAGCTATTTGAGTGGAGAGGGTGACCCCAGCTTCTCTGTTCTTCCCAGACACGCTCTGCATCCTTCTCCAAACTGCCCACCCAGGCCCTCTCTGATCCCCTATCATAGCCCTCTGAGGGCACTGGCCCACTTGTCCCACTGTGAGGCACGCTGAAGCTGTCCCTGTCTCTGGCACACTGCTGGGCCCAGAGTCACTAGAAACCAATTATATGTATCTTCAGGGCAGCCTGAACGGTGAAGGGAAAGGGGGCTAGAGGTCAAGCGTGAGCAACCAGGGACAAGAGACAGCCCCAATTTTGCCTGGGGCACAGGTGGCATCTATGGCCACCTGAACCCATAAACATCAGGTCTGGCCAGCTACAAATATAGGCAGTGCCTGCTGCCTGGCCCTCCAATCAAGTGCTTGCAAGGGAACACATGCACAGGGTCTTCTCATACCACTGCAGGCACAGATGGCTGGAGCCCACTGCACTCAGCATCACTCCAGGAATAAATGTAGTAACAATTCCTAGATGCAACCAAGCATCATAACTCAGGGACATTAATGTTCTTCATTGAGCTTCTCTGTATTTATTCAATTTTCTCCTGTGACTGTATACGTGTGCATGCGCGTGCACGTACTTGTGTACATATATACGTATCATTCCTTTGGTAACCAGAAAGAAAACAAATGTCACAAAAAAATCCCCACCTAGCTCATGCACAAAAGCACTTACATATTCTTAGGGCCTATCCACCACCCTGAGCTCCCACCTTCCAAACAAACCATCAGCACCCCAGCCCCCTTGCAGGCCCATGGCCGGCTGAGACTGCCTCTTTCGAGTGTTGCTACTGCTGCTGCTTGATGGAGCTGTCTGAGAAAATAACTTTCCTATGGTTGTTTTTCTTTAGACCTTTTCATCCCCAGGGAAGGCAGGCAGGTTGCATCCCTTTTTCTGTGTTTTGCTCCTCCCTCCCACCCCCTTTTGTTTGGTGCTGAGAGAGACACTCAGCTATTTCTAGTCATAAGGATGGTTTTTACACATTTGTAAATCTTCACTTAGTGAAACGTTCTCTCCGCCTTTGTCTTTGTGTCCTTAATGGTAGCCATAAATTACCGCCTTCTTTTCTCTCCACTGCATCAGGCTTCATTGCTTTTGAAATGATCAAAGTTATTTCTTTTAAAATCCAACTAGAAACTGCCCATTGTGTGGCGCAGACCTCTTTAGCTCCAGTCAAAGCATATAAATACATAAAGCTGCCCATTAAACTCTAGGGGGAGCCTCCTCCAGCCCCCTTGTGCCCGGTAAAGAAGTAAGACATGTGCTGTTCTTTCCCTTCATCATTTCCCTAACTTTGTATTTCAGTAAGAATACAAATTAATAATGATAAGGCTCAGTGCTTTTTTGCCTAAGAGAGTCAGTTTTTGTCATGTTTCCCGGAAAAGTTCACCACTGGCGCAGATCTCAAAAAATGTTCTGAATCCTATTTTGTTTGCCCTGACTTCTATACAAATGTGCTTTTAGCTGGTTGGCTCCCAGACTCCTGGGCAACCTTTCTGACACTTGAGATTAAAGTCAGTATGGTTTACAACTGGGAATTTCCATAGGGAAAGGCTCCAGGGGAAAATTGTGTCCAAATGTCAATGTTTTCAATGTTTCTAGTGTCAGGAGGGACTTGGTTGGCCCTGCACTAGCTGCTGTCTTGCCCTCTATTGTCCTGCTGAGGTCCCCAGAAACTTCTCAGAAAGGCCACAGGCACTGTCCCTGGACTGAGGTTGAATCTCCCTCCCTCCCCCCAGGCTGAGAGGCCATGAACGAGGCCTGAGTTGGGAGGCAGGCCAGCCAGCCCAGTCTCACTGGTGTGGGCTTCTGGCAAGGCTGAAGAAAGACCAGAAGTGGGGGACTCTGGGTGCCCCTGAACTATGTATGACTAGGTTCAACTCTGTATTCACCGGACACCTTTCAGTGCCCATCTTTCTTGGCTCCTCAGCAGCGTTGGAGGTTGACCACTTCCTCCTTGTGGAAACCCTCCCTCGCCTTGGTTTCATCATAGCAGGCGAGTTCATGGCTTTCTTCTCACCTCTCAGGAAATGACTTCTCGATCATCTTCTTGGAATCCTCCTTCTATACCATCTCTCTAGATGGTTTGCTGATTTGCTCGATGCCATAATATAAATCTCCAGCCTCGCTTTATCCCCTGAGCTTCAGTCCCATGTATCCAATTGCCCACTGGATACCACCCTCAGATTCAACATGTTCAAAATGGAGCTCATCTTCTTCCTCAAACCTGCTCCTTCTCAAGTGCTATCTCTTTTGGAGAAGGGCACCATCATTCTGCTGACACCAGGTCAGAGGCCTGGCAGTCATCTGGGCCTCCATTCTTTCCCTTCCCACCACATCCAAACAATCATGTCAGTTCTACCTTCCCACCATCTCTCAAAACCATCCTCTTCCTCCATGCTTGTTGCCTGAGCTCAGGCCTCGGCAGCCCTCACCTGCATGTTGCACGCAGGCTGTGATTCCGTACTGGCATCCCCATCTAGACTCTCATCCCACTTCAGTGCATCTAACACAGTGGCTGCTGGAGTAAAATGTAAATTTCCTTGCGTCACTCCCAGTCTTCCTCAGGCTAAAATCCCACCCCCTTGGTACAACCACTCTGGAGAACCGTGGGCGGTATCTACTAATGCGGAACACGCCTACCCACTTCTAGGTATATACCCAAGAGAAATGAGTTCACCAAAAGATGCGTAAAAGAATGTTCCTAACAGCTGTGTTTACACTAGCACAAACTGGAAATAACCCAAATGTCCATCAACTAGAAAATGAACAAACTCTGACGCATGCAACAACACAGAGGCATCTCATGGACATCATGTTGAGTGAAAGAAGCCAGATACAGTATGTACCTGGCTTTTTGTACATATTGTATAATTCCATTTCAATGAAATTTAAGAACAAGAAGAACTAATAGTGATAGAGGCCAGAACAGTAGTTTCCTCCAGGGTGTGTATTGACTGGGAAGGAGCATGAACAAATCTTCTGGAATGCTTAAAACGTTCTAGATTTTGATCTGCATGGTGATTATATGGGTTTACACATATGTAAAATTTGTTGGAATGTTGGCTTAAATTTAATGCACTTCATGCACTTTACTGTATGTATGTTTCACATCAATAAGTTGAAACAAGCACTGCCTAGCCAAAGACCTTTATAATCTGATCCCATTCTATCTTTCCAGCCTTCTCTCCCACTACCCCTTCACCCACAGACTATATACTACAGCGACATCAAACTACTTGTACTAGCAGTTTGTCATTTTCCCCCTCATACATCTCTTCTTTTGCTCACCTTGTTCCCTTTGCCCAAAACACTTGAAGAAGTGTCTCAATAAATATTTGAAAAAATGAAATGCAACATCTTGATTAGTATCGCTATACCCTAAGGAAAAATATGTTTACTGAGGTGTCCCCCAAAAAAGCAATGAGGCATGCATGAAACTACTTGAGTCTTCAGGTTAGCAGGTCCTAAGAACTAATGCAGACAGGAAAACTATCTGCTCTTGCACACACATTAATTTCTCCTCCATGGATGGCCTCTGTGTCTCCTGGAAAACCTTTCCAATATGTCTGAGCTGGATATGAGGTAGTAAATTTTTCTGGTAGCTACCATCATCACCATATGCTCCTTCCTCCTTCCTAACAGACATTCACCCTCCCCCAGGCAGTCCATGTCCCTAGGAGGGAAGCTGCTCCGTCTCTAACTTCAGGCTTGGGAGTTGGCTTAAGGCAATCAATATCTTTCATTCCATTCCCCCTGCAACAGTCATTGGTTCAGGGATGAGCAAGTGACAGCATTCCAATGGGAGTGAATCTCAGGCCCTTTGCTTGCAAGGCTGGAATGGATGGGCTCTTGTCTTCCTTGTGATATGGTTGTGCTGGATGAGAAACTGTGGCAACGAAGAGGGTGAGCCAAGAGAAACACCAGGAAGCCAACCAGGAGATGCTCTACCTCGGGACCTCCGGTTATACATGCCAGTACACTTCCTAATTGTTTGCATTGGTGGGTTTGTTTTTATTTTTTTAATTGTGGTAAAATATAGACAACATAAAATTTACCATTTTAACCATTTTTAAGTGTATGGTTCAATGACTTTAAGTACCTTCATACTGTTGTGCAACTATCACTACCATCCATCTCCAGAATTTTTTTCATCTTGTAAAACTGAAACTCTGTTCCCATTATACAATAATTCCCTATTCCTCCACCCGACACCACCTGGCAACCACCATTCTACTTTCTGTTTCTATGAATTTGACTACTCTAAGTATCTCATATGACTGGAATAATACAGTGTTTGTGACTAGCTTATTTAACTTAGCATAACGTTTTCAAGTTTCGTTCATGTTGTAGCATGTTAGAATTTCCTTCCTTTTCAAGGGTAAATAATACTCCATGTTATGTATATGCCACATTTTGCTTATTCACTCTTCTGTCAATGAATACTTGAGTTGCTTCCACTTTTGGTTATTGTGAATAATGCTGCTATGAATATGGATGTACAAATAGCTGTTAGTGTCCCTGCTTTCAATTTTTTTTTGGTTTATACCCAGAAGTGGAACTGCTGGATCATATGGTAATTCTATTTTTAATTTTTTAAGGAACTGCCATACTCCTTACCTTAGCAACTATACCATTTCATATTCCCACCAGCAATGCACAAGAGTTCCAATTTCTCCATATCCTCACTAATACTTGTTATTTTCCATTTTTCTAATAGTAGCCATCCTAATGGATGTGAAGTGACATCTCATTGTGGTTTATGTGAATTGAGTTTCCTATTATTTACAGTTAAAAGATACTCCTATTTACTTCCCTATAAGCCTCCCATTAGGTAATCCTTTGAGTAATGAGGGTGAAAGATAGTTGGGTAGGGTTGAATCCTCTCAGGAGCCTGAATAATAAATGATTATTTTATTTACAAAGTTAATGCTATCTTGGTATAAATACCAGGACTCCATTTATTTCTTCAATGCTTCTAAAACTGCACCAACATTCTCTTTTGCTTACAGAAGGTTAAAAATCCTTCCAATAAATGTTTACTTCAAAATGGTAACAGTTAATATTTGAGTGAATACTAAATGTCAGGCACTATTCTAAGTACTTCACATGTATTATCTCATTTAATCCTCATAAAAACTCTATGAAGTAGATCCCATCATTACCTGTACTTTACAGACGTGGACATTAAAGTGAATAGAGGTTGAGTAACATGCTGGAAGAGGGAAAACCAGGACTCAAAGCCAAGAAGTCTAGCTTCAGATCTTGCTTCATAACCACTGCTCTATACAGCCCACATGTGCGCCAGGCATTGTGCTGGGCCCTACGGGAGACACAAAGAAGAATTAGAGGCAAACCCTGCCCTCTAAGAGCTCACAGTCCAGCAGAAAAGCTGAGACGTGATAGGTACTCATCCTCAACACCTCTTCCAAAATATGAATATGACAATTTCCTTTTAAAACTCTTTGGTGCTCCTTCACCTACATTACTGCACCACAGGTCAACCTCATTGGCAGGACCAGCTGTGTAATTTGCAGGGCCCAGTGCAAAACTAAAAGGCAGGACCCCTTAACCAAAATGCAGGGAAAAAGTGCTATTAAATGTACTAAAAGTATTTGTTCCTATAAAAATGTTTTATTACTTGTAAAACATGATAGCCATAATGAGTCAAAACATAAATTTACGAATGTCAAAAAGATAATATTTTGGTATCATAATTTTATGCAATGCAATGAATAAGAATACTCTATTAATGTGATATCTTCATTGATCGTAAGATTTTTCTGGCTTATTTTTCTGCAAAATCATTTCTGTAAATCATTTTGCTACAAAAATCAAAAAGGTCATCAAAATTAAACTTTTAAGATCTTCATTTTCAATCAATATAATTGAAGGGACATCAGCTGTTCTTGGCAAATAAAAGGTGACAATTTTTGATAATTTTTCATTTTTAGAAGCATCTTTCTACTGACACATCTGTTACTGGATCTAACCGTTATTGGATCTGTTTTAGTACATCTAGAGCTGATGATTCTTGGGGAATAGTTTTTCTAAAAAGATTTAACTCTTCATACAAAACATTTTTGTGTAAAACTGAATTTAATTTTAATGTAAATTTATACAATATCATTTCAATGTTTTCTTTGATATATCCTGTAATGTGTGGAGGTCAAATAAGAAACTGAAAGTGGCTTCATGATTTGTATTTAAGTTCAAATGATATATATTTATTGCTGTGTCTTCAATTACAAGGAAAAATGAATTTTAAAATTGTCTTCCTTGTTAATAACTAGTTAATCTAAAACTTCATACAAAAATAGTGTCTTTTCCATCTAATGCAATGATTTGTATATTTGGTTTCTGTTTCTAAGCCTACAGATATTTGCTTTGCAATGGAATAATACAGTTTTAAAAACCAGAGATTCTAACTCTTCGAAGAATTCTAATACTCCCTGCTATGCTTTATCACGATGTCCATGTGTTTCCTTTTATTTTGCAATAACTTACTGACAAAGTTTACTGCCTGAGTGCCAGCAATTCCTGTCCCAATGCTCAGGCCAGAGAGTTAGTCTTTGTGCAGATGTTATAGGAACAGGGTCTGGGCATGGACAGGCAAGCCAGCTTCCCACCAAGTTTCTCAACACTGTCTGCATGAAGAGACTCCCCTCTGCAGCTGCTGCTGTTGCTGCCGCTGTCTCAGCCGACAGTATAGGCCTAGGGCCCAGCCCAGATGCCCTAGGGCCCCAGGGTGCCGTGGATGTCTCCTGAGGCATGCATGTACGCCCCAGGCAGCCAAGCCCATGCTCTGTCCACCCAGTGTATCTGCACTGATCATGCACATGCACCATCGTCCCACCAGATTTCATTCACAAAACACAAGTTCAAAGATGAAATTTAAGAATTCCAAGATGGCAACAGCAGGGCAAAATGCCAAACATGGGACCCTTCTGAGATCAGGGCCCTCATCCGACACACAAGTTGCATGCCCTTAAAGCCAGCCACACTCATGGTTATGACATTCAAGAGCCTTTATAATCTGGCTTTTGTTCTTTTGAGTCTTTTGAGGCCCCATCTCTCGTAAGAGTGTACCCTATTTCCAGTGCTCCTGAACTGCTCATGGTCTCTAAAACCACCACAACTCCAAGCCTTTGACCAGCCCATCTACCTTGAATGTTCTTCCTGGCCACAGCTCATCCCTTGAGACTTCTTCCAGTATTACCTTCTCAGAGTCCTGCTTAACAAACCACCCCAATCCCAGGATGGGTTAGGTCCTTCTCTTCTGTGTCCCACAGCCTACTGCACATCCTAATCACAGCATCCATCACACAGCTGAATCTGTCAGAGTCCATGGCTGCCTTCCCAGAGTGTAGACTTCGAGCTCCATAAGGGCAGGTGGTATCTGATTCATCTCTGCTAGGTCTGGAACACAATGGATACTCAGTAAAAGTTTATTGAAAGAGTGAATACAGGTTCTCAAGAATAAAGTCTTAGGATATGAGCTAGTTTTATTATTTAATAATAGGGAAGTCATAGATACTATCTAAAGAAATAGAGAATAAAGGACATCATTGAAGGTTATAATTATAAAGGCAACTATTATACAAGAAGAAAAATCCAAGATTTCTAAATAGCAGAAGAGCCATGCACACAAAACTAACCTCAAGAAAGAGAAATGATAGAGACCAATAGAGAAGGTTGTCAAAGGGCTACCATACCCCTTGAAAAAACAGTAAGCCTGGATAATTTCACAGGGGGAATTCTAACAAACTTTCAAAAAGTAGATATTCCTGATGGGCTCAGTGGCTCATGCCTGTAATCCTAGCACTCTGGGAGGCCGAGGAAGAAGGATTGCTTGAGCTCAGGAGTTTGAGATCAGCCTGAGCAAGAGTGAAACCCTGTCTCTACTAAAATAGAAAAATTCCCAGCTACTCAGGAGGCTGAGGCAAGAGGATCGCTTGAGCCCAGGAGTTTAAGGTTACAGTGAGCTATGATGATGTCACTGCACTCTACCCAGGCAAACAGAGCAAGATTCTGTCTCAAAAAAAAAAAAAAAAAAAAAAATCAGGTATTCCAGTGTTTTCAATTGTTCCAAAGCATTGAAAAAAAACTTTCAAATTCTTTCTATGAAGCAACTATACCATTGATACCAAAACTTAATAATATTATACACACAAAAAACCAAACTATAAATCAGTATCACTTATGACCATAAACTAAAAACCCTCAATTAAAAAATTAGCAATCAGAATTCAGCATCATAACTAAGGGACACATATTTCTGGGTACAAGGATGGTTTAATGTTATGAAATAGATATGAGGAAGAAAATCATATGACCATCTCCATAGACACTAAAGGGCATTTGAAACAACATTCCTGATAAAAACATTCAATAAGATGAAGAGAGATATTTCCTTAACATGAAAAAAATTCTATCTTAACCCAAAAGCCAATATGGACCTTAATGAGGAAATACTAGAAACATTTCCATTAAACTCTAAAACAAGACAAAGATGATCATGTCAATAGTATTAACACTTTACTGGATGTATTAGTCAAATCAACTAGACAAAAATAAACCAGAGGTATAAAAATTGGAAGAGAGGAAATATTGCAGGAAATATAATTGTAGGTCTTGAAAACCCAAGAAAATACACAAAAAACTACTAGAAGCAATATATATGTACATATATAAAAAATAAAGTAGTAGGAACAAAGTTAATACACAAAAATCAAGTTTTCTTACTATACATGATGTGATGAAAGAAAAGACCCTTTTTATAATAGCGACAAAAAAATTAAATACCTGGCAATAAACTTAGCAAGAAATATTCAAAGCCCGTGTAGAGAAAATTCGTAAAACACTACTAAACACTTCTCAAAAGAAAACTTGAACAAGTAGAAATATAGCACGTTCTTGGATAGGAATACTCAACATCATAAAGATGTCAGCTCTCCATACCTTAATTTAAAATTTTAATGTGACCCAAATAAATATACAAACTTTTTTTACTTCATAAATTGATTCTGAAGTTCATATAGAAAAAGAAAGGAACAAGAATAGCAATAAAAATGTGAAGAAGAAGAGCAAGGGGGAAGTACATCAGCACTCCTGGATATGAAAAGGTCTTATGAAGCCTCGGTAACCAAAACAGTGTAACGCTGGCATATAAATAGACAGGTGGGCTAATGGAGTGGAATATAATAAACAGAAACAGTCTCAAAATCATACATGGATACAATATAATAAAGATGACATCTCATGTCATTGGAGAAAATATGGACCATTAAATAAATGATATTGGGACAAATAGGTAGCCACTTAGATAAAAATGAAGTTGAATTCATTTCTCATGCCTCACTAGGTTAACTTCAAATAAAAGATTTAACTTCTTTTTAAAAAAAAAACCTCAAAAATATTAAAAGAAAAATGTATTGAGGAAAGCCTTCTATCACCCAAAACCCAGAAGCCATAAAATATCAATACATTTAACTATTACAAAAGTAAAAAAATACTCTGCATGTTTAAAAAATGCTGTAAGTAAAGTCAAAGAATAAATAATAAACTTAGAAAATGTTTTCATATCAAATCACAAAGCAGTAATCTCTCTCATAAAGAGTCACTAGAAGTCAATAATTAAAGACAAGCAACCCCGTAGAAAATGAGCAAAGGACATGAACAGAAAAGAAATACAAATGAATTCTAAACATATTAAAATATTTTTAACCTCATTCCTAATGAATAAAAGGCAAAATAAAACACTGAGATATAGAAATGTTCACTTAGT